>CALYDF020000780.1:0-23811 GCA_944474145.2 Dicrocoelium dendriticum | reverse complement strand
TTCTGAAACACAATACCGAGCGGTCCACTTAGTTTCGCAGCCAACAGTTTCGGGTGAATTAAATCAGGCGCAGAGGCCGTAGAAGGGTTCAGCCCTTCTAACAGCCTACGAACTGCAGTCTCCGCTACAATAAATTCAGATAGTTCTGAACCCTCTGGGATCCTGCAAACCAGCTCAAAGCCTGTCAAAGAGGTTTCCCTCACAAACGCTGCCGCGTATTGCCCACTGAGTACGCAGGTCTTGTCATAATCTGTATGCGCATGAGTACCGTCATCACGCATCAATAATCGAATTGACATGTTCGAAGTGCAACGCCTTTTGACATAAGCAAAGAATCTTTTTGGATTCCCTGGGGCTTCGTCCGCTAACCCCTTTTTCAAATTGAGCCGAGCATTCCTTAGGTGTTGCTTACACCTATTTCTAGCCTTGCGGTACATGTCATAAGTATCCGTGGACTGAGCATCTCGGTAAGTCCGCCTACATTTAGACTTCTTTGTGAGCAGATGCCTGCCAGTGGGATCTATCCAGGGCGGCTGTGCTCGGGCCTCCTTTCTCCTTCTGATTAGGATGAAGGGAGCAGAGACCTTTGTGAGATAGTACTTAAATTTATCCCAGGCAACCTGGACAGTATCGTCGTCTGAGATCTCACAGTGGAAACCAGAAGCCTTGACTCTCATTGATTGATGGTCTGCTTTCCATATGTTCGGACGAGACTCGACAATACTCTGGTAGCGCCTAGACAGAGTATAACTGAAGAGCAAGCAAACGTGATCACTGGAACCCAGTGGAGGTCCGTAAGTAATGTCCCCAACAAAATCGAGTGACTTAGCGAATACAAGGTTTAAGATATACGGTAATTGGGCGTCCATGTACCTAGCGGGGAGGTCATTGAACTGTTGCAAACATACTTGGAGCGTAACTTCAAGCAGATCAGCGCCGAATGTGCCAGACGCTGAGTCGCAAGAAACAACTGCATCGCTATCCACCGCGTTACGGTGCACAATCTGCACACGTTCGGCAGACGCAACGGACTCGGATGATGCTGCTGAAGGTAGCCAGGGTGCCATCCACCGACATCCATGGAGTATGTCCCGCGCAGCGTGAAGGTGACGCGTTGCCACATAACAGATGTGAGCACATGGGAGCCGCCACTGCCGACTAAAGTCACAATCGCATTCCCTGCTCCGCGTTATGTACACCCGACGCACTCTCGAACGAAAACACGTAACCAACTAGTAAGTCCCATCAGACCTGCAACCAAATAAGCCTGACGTACGGAAATGCGCCATGAACATCGTCGCCTGCAAAGTCGCTCAGTTTTGCGAAAACGGAACCCACTGAGGACACCTCAGATGGAACAGCAGTTGCGCTCATGCACCGCCTACCTATTATGCTGTTCCTTTGGTGCACCATAGTGTTGACTCTATCAACCACGCAAGTGAACAGAGTGCGTAGTGATGACCTCTCCGACAAGTACTCCTTCAGATGTTTGTTCCCATTCTCTACCCTGTTCGTCGTGTTGCAGCCAAAAAGAACAGTATCCCTCAGTCTGTGCGCCGCCCAAGCGTCCGCGAGTGGAATCCACGTTGCGCACAAATAACGGCGCAAATCAGGAATCGCACTCCCCACCGCGTTCAATATCCCTTCAAATACGGACGCGTCACAAGTATATATAAGGTTATGCAGCCAGCCTCGTAATTGCATTCTACGAGGTTCAAAGATCCCGAGTAAGCGGCCGCAACGTCGAGCCATGTCCACTTTAACATGGTAACGACAATAAACCCACCTCACTTTGGGATAAAAACGTCTGAACGCCCGGATGTGAGCAGCGCTTTTATCCATCACCACTGTGTGGCAACGTGCGGTGCTAGGCACCATCTCCCGCATCTCATCAACCGCTGGCTCATAGCTGTAGAAAGTCTCATCGGGTAACAGGGCGTAGAAAAAGTAAATCCCCAGACCTGTGACATCCACCATCATGCAATGCCACAAAATGTAGCCACCATAATTGAGCTGCTGCGTCGCATCGCACAATAGCACCTCACCATAACGATTCACAATGTCGCGAATTAACGATGGAGAGAAAAACACATAACGTATGTCAATGCCCTCCGACACCAATGGACACACACCGTGACCTTTCAACATCTTTGCCACGTCCGACACATCCCAAGCGGTTGCATCCGGATGACGAATGCGCAAATTGTACAGATCCAAACTACTTACCCGTTTGCCGTACTCCTGGTAGACAAAACGACGCAAATATGGTGTGCTACGGAAACTGTCCATCAAACGCATAACTTCCTTTCCTTGCACCGGAGAAAGACGACGGTTCAGTGCATACAACCATGGGTTACCCAAGTAAAAATCATGACTATGCGTCATTACGTAACTTTGCACGACATATTTACCTTCCTTGCATAACACGGAGAAGCGAGCCTGGCAATGGTAGCATTTGTATCTACATGCGTTAGTAAGCTTGTGACAAAATATTAACCAACTTACCGCTTGCAATGTGATCCTGAAAGTTTACCATGAACACAACGGTACATGACGTAACCGTAGCATTCCCCCTCGGGAACCGGCTTCCTCCTTCCACGATGGTATGCGGCAGCAGACTTGGAGGATGCACGGGAAAAGCAAGTCGCAGTTTCAATCTGAAAAGATTCCAACCGCTTCTCAAGGTCCTCAACACGTTCATACTTCCCAATAACCAAATACCTGAACATCTCACTATCAGGTTACCAGTTTACTATGAGAACCACATTAACCTTCTTCAATACACAACATACACCGAGTTAACATGTGTATACTATATATATACATATATATATATATATATATACAAACCGCCATCTAATGGCAACCTCTCCAGTTGGCCAAGCATACCTACTGAACCAAACCCGGCTCTAGGCAAACCTCAGATGTGGGGGTCCCGGTCCCTGTCTTTATTTTGTATTACTTACAAGCTGCAGGATATTTCTATTTCTGACAAGACTTCATCTCAATGTTTCACAAGCTGCAGAGCAGAGCCTAGTTCGGAATATCGCCAGCCGAAATACGTCCTATTGGGGCTCGTCAGTAGCGCGCTTTTCTTCGGTCCACTAACGAGGGTCGAATTCATGCTCGCTTGAGGCCGATGCCAACTAGCCAAGAGATTAAGCCACTGAGCCGTGGGGGACGTTGCCTCGGCTAGATAAATTCCAACTAACTATAATATGACATATTTATCTACCACTGACACTGACGGTATTAATAATGTGAGGTGATGACGTCCTCTCACTAATCGCTCCATCCATAATATTTAAAACTAGCAGAGGATATTTGATTTTATTAAGCACAATATCATTATTTTAATTGTAATCCCGATGAAACTTTCATACTAATAATTCACAAGCTACATGGCAGAGTGTAGTTCGGAATAGCGTTAGACGCGTTTTGCCCTATTGGGCTCGTCAGTTGCGCGCAAACCCGCAGAACTCTAGGGTGGATCAAACCCATTACAGGTAGAGGCAGATGGCAACTATCCAACAGCTTCAGACACTGAGCCGTTGGGACGTTACCACGGCTATATAATTTGCAAACTAACTGGGATATCGCACAAACTATCAACCACAGTCACTGTCAGTGGTTTGCCTGCGACGTCCAGTCAATAGACGCTCTATCCATAGCATTGCAAACTAGAGTGGCTATTTTGATATTAAATTGATCGCAGGTAGCAGGTTTTTGTTATTTGATGAGGCTTGCATCCCAATATTTCACAAGCTACATATAATAGGCTTGAATTGAAAGGCGCCAGACGCGTTTCGCCATTTTTGGTCTTCTCAGTGTCTCGTATATCCTCGGTCCTCTAAGAAGCATCGATCCCATGACTGCTAGATTCAGATGATAACTAGCCAGCAGCTTAAGCTACTGAACCATGGGGAGACGTTGGTTCCGCTACATAAATTGCAAATAACTGGGATATAGCACCACCTATCTACCACTATCACTGACAGTGATTAGCCCGCGAGGTGATGCCGTACTCTCAATGGAGAATATACCGATGACCTTTACAAATTTGAGATGCCATTTTGATTTTAAATCGCTCAAACTTGGTAGGCTTTTGTTGTACTTCTGATAGGTCTTTCATCGCAACATTTCACAAGCTACATAGCAGAGCCTAGTCCGGAAAAGCGCCAGAGGAGATTCGCCCTATTGGGGCTCGTCATCGGCGCGCATTCCCTCGGTCCTCTAAGGAGGATCGAACAATTGACAGCTTGAGGCAGATGCCAACTAGCCATCAGCTGTAGCCACTGAGCCATTGGGGACGTAGGCTCGGCTACATAATTTACAAACTAACTGGGATATAACACCATCTATCTACCATTGTACCCTACAGTGATTAGCGTGCAAGGGGATAACGTTCTCTCATTAGATGCTCTATCCGTAGCATTTCAAAATGGGAGAGGCCATTGTTTTTATATTTCTCACAAGCAGCAGAAATTTAGTTGTGATTCTCATAAGACATTCATCCCAATTGTTCACATGCTATATAGCAGAGCCTAGTAGGGAATAGCGTCAGACGAAATTCACCCTATTGAGGCTAGTCAGTTGCGCGCATTCCCTCGAACCTTCAACGAGGATGGAAAACATGACGGCTAGAGGCAGCTGCCGGTTAGGCAGCTGCTTAAGCCACTAAGCCGTAGGGGACATTCGCTCGGGAACATAATATGCAAAGTAACTGGGATATAGCATCATCTATCTACCACAGTCACTTATAATTTTAGTCAGCGAATTTACTACGTGCACTCTCAAGCCGCTATATCCATAGCATTTGAAACTAGGAGAGACTATTTTGATTTTTTATTACTCAAAAGTAGCAGGGTGTTACTCGCCTTACTAATATGACGTTTGTCCCAACTGTACACAAGCTACATAGCAGGACCTACTCCGGAATGTGCCAGGCACGATTCGTCCTATTGAGGTTCGTCAGTGTCGCGTATTCACTCAGACCTCTAAGTAGGTTCGTACACATGACATTTAGATGCAGGTGCCAAATTGCCAGCAGCTTAAGACACTGAGCCATGGGGGACGTGTGCTCGGCTACATAATTTGCAAACTAACTGGGATATATCACCATCCACCTACGACTGTCGCTGACAGTGGTAAGCCTGCGAGTTGATGATGTCCTTTCACTAGACGCTTAATCCATAGCAGATAAAATTACGAGAGGCCCATTTGATTATATAATATTTTCAATTAGCGGGAGTTTGCTTAAACAATGATAAAGCTTTCATCTTGATAGTTGACAAGCTACATAGCAGAGCATATTCCGGAAAAAGCGTCAGACGCATTCCGCCCTATTGTTGCGCGTCAGCAATGGGCATTCCTTCGGCATTCTAAATTGGATCGAAGCGATGACAGATAGATGCATATACCAACCAGCCAACAGCTTAAGCCACTGAGCCATATGGGATGTTGGCTCGGATTTATAATTTGCAAACTAACTTTGATATAGTACCACCTATCTACCAATGTCACTGCCTGTGATTAGCCTGCGATTTGATGACATCCTATCATCAGGCGCTCTATCCATAGCGTTTGAAACAAGAGAAGCTACTTTAATTCCATATTACTTACAAGTAGCAGGATTTCAGTTATAATACAGATAAGGCTTTCATCCCAAAACTTCACAATCTGTATATCAGAGCCTAGTCCGGATAAACGCCAGTTCCGTTTCGCCCTATTAGGGATCGTCTGTGGCGCACATTCTCTCAGTCCTCTAATTAAGAGGATTACATTAACGCTAGAGGCAGATGCCAATTAGCCAGCAGCTTAATACTCTAAGCCATTGGGGAATATGTCTAGGTCACATAAATTGCAAACTAACTGTGTTATAGCACAAAATATCTACAACTGTTAATGGCGGCGTTTAGACTGCCCGCATTTCAAATTCTCTGGATATGGCGTCTAGTGGGAGGACGTCATCAACACGCAGCTAACCACTGGTAATGATAATGGCAGATAACTAGTGCCATATACCATTTAGTTTGCAAATTATATAGGCGAGCCAAAGTCCCCCATGTCTCAGTGAATTAGGCTGCTAGTTGGCATTTGCCTCTAACGGTCATGGTTTGGATGGTAATTAAGGGAGCGAGGGAATGCGCACCGCTGAAAAACCACAGTATTGCGAAACGCCTCTGGCGCTTATCCGGACTAGGCTCTGCAATGTAACTGGTGAACTACTAAGATGAATCCTTATCAGAATTACAAGTAAAATCCTGCTACTTGTGAGTAATATATAATTTTAAATTAACTTCTTTTGGTTTCAAAAGCCATATGCTTAGCGTCTCGTGAGAGGACGTCATCAACTCGCAGGCTAACCACTGTCATTGTCAGTGGTGGATAGGTGGTGCTATATCCCAATTAGCTTGCAAATTTTGTAACCGATCCCACGTCCCCAGTAGCTCAGTGGCTTAAGCTGCTGGCTAGATGTCCTCTTCCGCCAGCTGTAATGGGTTCGATATTCCTTTGAGGACCGTGGCACTCAGCGCCGCTGACGAGCGTAACGCGCCTGGCGCTTTTCCGGACTAGGCTGTGATATGTAGCTTGTGAACTATTGGGATGAAAGCTTTATCAGATTTGCAATTGAAAACCTGCTACTTGTGAGTAATTTAAGTTCAAAATAGCCTCTCCTTATTTCAAATTCTATGGATAGGGCGCCTAGTGATAGGACGTCATCACATCGCGGGCTAACCACTGTCAGTGACAGTGGTGAATAGATGGTGCTATATCCCAGTTAGTTTTCAAATTATGTAGCCCAGCCAACGTTCCCCATGCTTCAGTGGCTTAAGCTACGGAATACTTGGCATCTGCATCGGGCCGTCCTGGTTTCGATCCTCCTTATGGTACCGAGGAATGCGAGCCACCAGCGAGCCGAAATATGGCAAAACGCGTCTTGCGCTTTTTCTATCTAGGCTCTGCTATGTAGCTTTTGATCTACTGGGATGAAAGCACAATCAGAATTAAAATTTAACTCTTGCTACTTGCAAGTAACATAAAATCAATATAGCCTCTCCTAATTTCAAATGGAATGGATGTAGCGTCTATTGAGAGGAAATCGTCATCTCACAGGCTAACCACTGTCGGTGACGGTTGTAGGTAGTTGGGGCTATATCCCAGTTAGTTTGAAAATATTATAGCCGTTTCAACGCCAACCATGTCTCAATGGCTAAATCTGCTGGCTGGTTGGCATCTACCTCCAGCGGTCATGGGATCGATGCTTCTTTGAGGACCGAGGGAATTACCGCCACTGACGAGCCCCAATTAGGCGGAACGCGTCTGGCGCTTTTCCGGACTAGGCTCTGCTGTGTAGCATGTGAAGTATTGGGATGAAAGCTTTATCAGTATTACAACAATCCTGCTACTTTTGGTTTTATTCTATGTCAGGTATTGCAATAGAAATAAGTTGCACCAGAAGCGCATCCTATCTGATAACTGCCCATGGGGAGAAGAGCAATTGCGTTTCTCGTTTATCGTGGTAGGATGATTGGTTTTTGAGAATGGGTACTACGACGTAGCTGCTGCAATATGTGTAATTAAAATGACTTATTACGCGTTTCAGCATTTTGTTACTTTGAAGTTTATGCTAAGTTGTATCTTCCGATCTTTCGGTTGTTTTACTGACGGTACTATGGTTTCCCTTTCAAAGGATTTATAAGTCAAGCATTAACTTGATATGAGCTATTTCTAATTTGCTTTTTGTTCTTTACAGCTCAGAACAATACACCTTGGGTTGGACAAAGTTCCTATTTGTGAATAATTATTATCCGTATGTAATCCTACTGGTCCACGTCGCAACAAGTACCTGGGTTACACACAATAATTGGTGACCTCCGTTGCGTTCCTCATTGCAGCCCACTTGAATTCCGCATCCTGTAGAGACCGAGACCTGTGGTTTTGTTTGATGTTTCCCGATTTCATTATGCAGTGTACTTTCATATTGCTTCATCTCGGCGTTAAACTTTCCAATGCCGCTTTTAATCCCGTCTGCTACACAGGTAACACCGTCTAGGTCGTCAAAATCTTGTATTAACACCTCTTGCAAAATTTCGCTTTAATCCTGTAAACCAAACGGCAAATGTAGACAGCGAAAACTTTCGAAGGGTGTCATAAACGTCGTCAGGGAACTGGATTTCCCATCTAGGACCACGTGCCAGAACGCCCAAGAGAGATCAACCCTGATGAAGTACTTCGCCTTAGCCGACAGCGGCAGGACATTTTTGACCTTGTTTAGTGTTCTCAGCGCATAACATCGTTCGACGGCTTAGGACCTATGCACAGACGCAAATCACCGTCCTTTTTCGTGACAATCGCGACTTGGCTAACCCAGTCTGTCGAATCGTCTAGCTTAGCGATCACGCCCAATTGCTTCACGTTACGTGACTCGGTGTAGAAATTATCGCATAATGCAAATGGAACACTTCTAGCTGGCAGCGCAATTGGTCGTACTGACGGACATATTACAGAGGAACAGAATATTTAAACTTCCAAAAACCAGGGTTGAACACGGAGCGATGCTGATTACTAATATCTATCCCTGTCTCACATACACGCATAAATAGGTCGTGGTTAAACAAATAAAGCCAGGTCAGTAAATGTAATAAATGCCGTGAATTAAGGTGATCTCTTCCTTTGCAGCCAAGAAAGCTAACTAATTTGAAGAGCAATCGTGGGAATTGGTCACGTTGCTTGCGTCCAAACATTTGGCCGCAGCTTGTAACCTTCCTACATGCGCAAGATACGCTGATCAGATCGCATACGAATTCCTTGGCAATGCGTCGCTGGAATTATGTTTTTGTTTGCAGCCGAGTCCAAATAAAACGTGGCATTTTTTCACTAACTTAAAAGCTTACATGGACGCACTTATTGAGTCCTGTGCGCAATACGTTGCTGATTGACTGTTCAGAGTTGAAGGACGTTATTTCATGATTGAGTGCATTCACCTTCGATGACTGACAACATCGAGCGAAATCATTCTGTCTGCCGCATCTGACACAAATTCGGCCACACTCCGGACATCGATCGCGATCCTTCGGGTGTCGCGGGGCGCAGATTTGCATGATTCGTTTATCTTGATAACAGATTTGCATTACTTCTCAGGTCAAATGGATACCGCATAAAACTCTGCTTCTGTAGGCAACCGCATTTACTTTATGTGTTGTTCAGGTAATGTTTTACTCTGGCATATATTAAGACATTGCCTGGGCGATAACTGCCGTTGCCGCAACTACCGCTTGGTGATGTTATCATCATTCATCTCCAGCATGATTATATCTCGGATGAGACCGCCAATCATACAATTGCAAAAGTGACACGAACGGGTCCGGATTTTTAACTCCTTGATGTAGTTCTCGAAAGCTTTGTTTTGGCGCCGGTTTTGTGTAAAATAGTGATAACGCTGGTAGGTCTCCTTAGTCCAGTATTCGCAGAAATCACCGACTTCTTGGACGACAGTTTCCAAATTCTCCAACTATTGCTAAAATGCTGCTTTTATATATAGTGAGTAAGGTGGTTGCCAAGCATGCTGGGCTTTAACCAACAAGGGAGCACCATTAAGTGACTTGGCTTAGTATAATCTGAGACCATGTCACAATACTCGCTCCTTCGGGAACAGACAAACTTTCGACGAAGCAAGCTCAGCGAAAATGACAGCCTAACAAGCAGATATGAACCTCAATAAAAATTGCTAACTCATCCATAACTAAAGATTTACTGTACTCATGAGATTCCTCCTTTAAATCAGTTAAAGAAACTTGCTCCAGCGAACCAAGCAGTGCATAGAGGTATTATTGCCCCGGCGTCAAATCAAATGCTCTGTTCTCATGCAACATGCCAGCCGCTTGTTTGCACAATTACACCATCATCTTTTGAAGCTCAGTCAAGCACATCTACGTTTTGGTCATCATTTTATTTAGGCATGCAGCACAGACGAACAGCTTATCAATAAAACATTTCCTACTCCGAGTTCTAAAGTCCTGGAAAGCAGTTCAGGTGCAGGAATTTGTGCCTCAATCCTAACCCTATTCAAAAGCTCCTTGACGACGGCATAAACAGTACACAAAGTGATGCTGTGCATGATAGTCGACTATTGTATAATTGGAGGACAAACCTCGGTTGGTGTCACAATCCTCACAAACTCCAGTTAGGAACAGTCACATTTGTTACTGCAAGTCATTTGCTGAGTAAGGCAACGCACCCATACTTTTACCGACAATTTTATCTTGCAATTCACACCCTAACCTTCCAACGGCACTTGTCAAGCTTTCGTTATTGTACTCGTCGTAAAAAATTGCTCCAGTTTACCAAAATGTCATGCTACTTACTATCATGTTAGCTATTAACTAGTGTTTTACGATTGAACGTCCTACGTGGCTTGAATGACATCTCAATAGATATGTCACGATGATTTCGTAACGTAACCGCCGGCAGGGTGAACTGAACACCGATTTTTCCCTGCATTCATGGTAAGGAGTGCGGAGCAAATCCTCACTAAATTTACCTTTCCTAGCATTGTGGACTCACGGATTCTGCAAAGTCACGCTTTCACTAATCTCACCAAGCTTGGATGGCGTACTTGGAGTTGAGATATACGTAGATGCAAAGCGTAAGAAAATAACTGAATGCATTTTCAACCGATAAGTGCTTTCCGTAAGTGACAAACTGATTACCACTTGTGAAGCGGTTTGAGATTGCCCGAAACAATTGGGTTAGCATTAACAAATGTAACAAGGGCGCATTCGCATCGTGCACTTTGGGCGTTTCAAAATTCACCGTAAAACGTCACCCCGAATGCCCAGTGCGAACTAAGAGTACGCATTGACGGAAGTGTCGGGGGTTGATATTTTCTCCAAACGGGCAGCTTTTATGTAAACTACAACTCAAACCGCATGTGCATCATCAGTGAATTTGCTCGAGCCCCATTATATTTTTACTGAGCTACTTAGTATCAAGGACAAAATATGCGACCTCGTTATGTTTTGATAGATCCGCAACAAAAATGCCTGGCTAGGGGAACCAATCAGCGCTCTTCCAGGCAAACTGAGCTACATATGTGGAGACTTGAGGCGACTTACGTCCACTTTCAAGATTCGAATTGCATCCTTTATAAGTTCCTTATGTGGTGAGTATTTTTCTTCCCCTCATCGATCAAACTGTAGCGTTCCGATTCACGAGCATCGCTGCATCATCAACGCGCGTGAACTAGAATGATAAAACTGCACCTATTTTTTTCCTCTTTGATTTTCCAGACCACGCGTGCATACATTGCATTTTCGCTAAAAAGACGCAGTTGAAATCTTGGGACATTTTGCTGATGCAATCCAGAATTCTGTAGTAATATTATAGGGAAGGAGGACAGTTAAGATGCATTACCACTGAGCTGACATCACCACGATTTCATGTTGGTAGAGTCCTATTGAATTACCATTGGGAAGACCGAGTCTCAGAGCTAAATTATAACGTACTTACGAGTCAATTATGAACAGGCTTTAACTCACTATTTGTATGGGATCTTTCATAACTCTTGGTTGTTTGCGTCAGTATCGAGCAGGGTATATGTCTACCCTTCTCCGTTTAAACAATGTGTTGCCAGTACGGATTGGTTGTGTTTGAATGCACCATTTATCTAGCTTGATTCCATCGATGCAACTAGGTGTTTTATTACGGCTAACTGAGGATTATTCATGCATGTGTTTTTTCTGAAATAGGATGAATAGGAGATTGCGGAAGATTGATCCATGTCTTCTTTACAAACGTTCTGATACCTAACAAGGTTTGATAGCAATACAGCTTACAATAGCTTGAATGCCAATGGAAACTTCCTATTGTTTGTCCACTGACCGAGTGCTCTAATTTCCAAGCATCGTATGTAACTTATTCCACACTTCTTCGTGAAGGCGAGTGTTCATGCGCAGTTGAACTTGTGGGTTAATTCGCCTCCTTGTTATGAGCGTAAATTGTTCGGTACTTCGTTTCAGAAACAGTTTAGAGCCTTCGCATACAAGTGCTCTAGTGCATTAGTGCAAATTTTCCTACATAAAATGCTGTCGGTTTCCCATATTAAAAATTATACCAACTTTCCGAGCATCTGTCCTCGGCCGTCCGACCCGATTGATCAACTTACATGCACTGCAGTGTTGTTGGGGCAAAACTAGCGTCGATTACTACTATAGTCAAAAAGACAGTAAACGCTGTGATAAACCATCTTTAATTCTAGATGCCTTCGAACTCCTTAGCTGAACAAGAGAAATTCATTCCACAATTCGCAACGCTAAGTTTTGCGATGAACTACTAGGCACAGTTAGGGAACAACGGTTAACTGTATTGGTAACACGAGTACTTCTCAGGCATCTGACAAATTCATTGACAGTCTATAATTTCATTGAATGCTATGGCATACGTTTGACAATCGATGGATATCATGTGCCCTCAGTTCTACATTACTATCAATAGTATGATAACATGCACCAGCTTCTTGATATATGGGCGTGCAAGCAGCATTCACAATATTCTCGCTGCGTGTGAAATGTAACCTATTGTAGTGTGTGCCTAATTTTCTCCATATACCACACTTGAGATGAAATAAAACTTAACAATTAAATTACACCAAGATCTTATTTGTGACTGCGCGTTATGTTGCTTCTTAAGCACGCGAATTTCTGCTTTCCAATGTCGATCGATCATATTTTATACGCTTGGAAATTAGCACGTTCATCGTTAGCTTTCAAGATACTAGCTTACCAGCCTCCGCAGCTAGTAATAATGTACATATTGGTTCCATTCCCTACCGTAGCGCTATCATTGTTAACATTTATGTACATCGCTCTCAAGGAGATTGGGTACCTAACTCATATGCCCTAACTAATTCCTAGAAGGCACGTAGCCTGTTGGAGGTGGAAATTCGGTCGCCTTAACTGCAGGGTTTATTCGGTCGGTTCTAAATTTCCCACCTTTATTTCGACACAGGCCGTGTTGGGACTATGACTTGAGGAATTTACATAACAACTTTGTTAAACTGTTTTACAAGCACAACTTGCTTTTTGTATTTTTTGATTGCAATATTTGTGGCACCAGTTATATGAGGGTTCTCCATATATTTCCATCTTGGTATCAAACCATAGATGAGCTGGGCAGCCGGTATTCTAGCACTCTGAATTTTGCTGGTTAAGTTGCTTTATTAGCACTCTGATACCGGATTGAAGAACCTATTTTAAAGAGAATAGCGATGCATGCATCTATGTTTTCCTTGTCTATGCTCTGAATTTGCCCTGTGCTAGAGTATTACTCGAGTATATTCACGAGAAGCAGGAAAAGGACTGTATTTGTGTAGAGGAATTGCACTGCCCATTTTTAAGGCTTTCATCAATCCCTACTCAAATGCAAAATACTTTGCGCCTTCTTACTTAATAAACATCTAAGCACTATGATTAATAAACATAAAGATAGGCTTGACATTCTTATGTAAATTAGTCCGGAGAATTTGTTTATACTGGAACTATAGCCAGCGCAAAATAGCTAGATGAGTATTTTGAAATAACAAGCACACGGTTCCAGTGCGCAGAAAATTATATCTAAAGGAATACGCTGAAATTTAGAAACGCAGCTTGTTAAAATAAAGTACTGTGAATCGTAACAGTCGAGCGAGGTCAGTTGCAAATAATTTCCATTTGAGAATACTATCCGTGTAGTGTTCCTGGATATCGGTTTGCTAATTACAAGTATCCAACAATCGCTCTACATACAGTGTGTTTCCCTATATTGATATTTAAAAAGAAACACCTTTAAAATAAAAGGTGTACATTTTAAATAATATCCACTATTCTAGCACTTGGTTATACCCAAGGACTCCGCAGATTATTGAATTATTGTGCTGAATTCCATTTTTTCTTCTTGATTACTCTGGTACACTTGGTTATTCTGTGTGACTTGTGCGCCAGCATTGACCTATTGGTATATTTTTCTATCTGTACAAATTTGGTTTATGTTCTTTGGTTTATTTCGGAATGCTCATTGATTGGCACAACTGCCGTCTGTGTGCAACATCTTGGATTTTTCTACTGCAATCGGTCATGATGACAACCATACCGGTAACCCAAAAGAAAGTATTTTGTGCTAAGCGAACTAGTAATAAAGTTGTCAAAGAAGCATTGACTTGTATAAATTGTCAAGTCCGGTACGATTCGATGTGTTTCAAGTTATGCAGAACCATTATAATGAAATGCAACAGGCCGGGTTCATTTTGGTTCTTTTCGAATTGCACGAGGTTTCCACTAATACATGCTTACTAGCTTTACCAAAACAATACAACAACCAACTCGTTAAAACTGAACATAGTTTGAATGCAAACCTTGCTTCTTTCGAGGCGATATTAGCGCATCTTGCGCCTCATCCGTCTCCCTTAATTGCTACCACAAAATCAAGAAAAGTGTCAAGCTTTCACACTGCCTCACAGCATTAGAAACAGTAACCATTGACTAAGTCGTCATCGAGACCGATAAAAGCATGCATAGTCCCACAGTCCACAACCGCGAAACGGGTCAATTGCCAGATGCAACATACAGAGACGTCACTAATCCCTCGATAACGGTGGATCCCACATCATCGAAAACCAGATGATTCTACGATGCATTGACTTTTATGAGCATCAAGGTTCCTGACTCCGAGCGAACTGCTTAAGCGGTAAACAGCTGGATAATTTAAATAAATGGTGTAACTTTGTCATAAATTCGAAGTTTAAAATTGTCCCACTAATGTAATGCGCATCACTAGACATCTAACCACGAGTCCTTATGTAAGCCTCGGGTATTGCGAGTAACATTGCAATTGATAGATGTTGTCAAGACGGTACTCTTGTTGGCATTCCGCCCGCGGTCTGAAAGCAATGGAATGCTCATATTTCCGGATGTTCCATGGAGCCAAAACCAGCGAAACAAAAATTATCCAAACGACCACCACACAGAGGGTAGCGTGTTCGGGTGGCGTGTCCGAGATGTTGACAATTATCAAATGAGAAGCCTTGCTGATGACCAGGAAAATGGAGTTACAACCGTAAAGCTTTCTGTGCGAGCGGTGTCATATTTCATTCGATTACATGGTTAACCATGCCACTAAAATAGAGAGGCAATGGCGTAATGATACTGAAATTAACGGCGTAGTCAAAACAAATGGCCGTGAAATAAGTCAAATGTTGACAGTTACTTCTCTACACACTTCATTGAACCAATATTGAAGACAGTAGTTTTTTGGCCGAACCAACTCGCTGTTCTCGCGGAAACGACACCATCCGCGGTTCAATTCAACCACAACAGCGATTCAGAAACTTGTACGCTAAGACTAGTACATATCGGGAAGGCTGCTGATGGTCAACCTCCCACATGTGAAGTGAGAACAACAAAAGATTGCACTCTATTAGAGAGTTGGTAATTCACAAAAAAAACGATTCAGTGCCTGCCTCTCCTCGGTCGGCACAAATATACAACATTCATGTGCCCCTAATCCAAAGGCTTTCTCTATCCTGCAAGCTTTACTATATGTACCCCAACGAGTAAGGCTTACTAAGCAAACCTTCCGAAATGCGACTGAGTCAAGGATCAAAAGCCTGCGACTTAATTGAAATAACGGAGACATGATTAAGCCCTGACAAAAGTGAAATGGAGATCGTGCTGCCAGGCATGTCCATTATACGGCACGACCGTCCCAGCAAACTCGGAAGAGTGACTCTGTATATCCGCAATGACTTCCAATGTGAGCTTAGAGACGAACCGGTCAGAACAGTGCAAAATTCCCTTTGGTACCGTCCACGTTAAAAAGGCGTGGACACTTGTTTTGTGGTAGTCATTTATCGCCCACTTTCCACAACGCACGAGACGAATCCCATCTGGCATCGACCGTAATGATGGTGATAAACACCACCTACAGAAACATACACATTACTCATTAAAACATCCATGCGTTGGAATCTCAAGAAGCTTCCAGAGAGCAGTTTAAGTCCGATCTACAAGAGCTGCTGTTACCCTCTGTATAACCACATCAACAGCCCCACCTATTCCAGAGAAAAGTATGTTTTCCATACTGCATCGGATATTGACCAATGAAGAACGTATGGTCGAGTGGGTGATCCTCGACCTCCCATTAAACAGCAGCGATCATGCAGTACTACTCTTCGAAAAGAGCTGCAGAGCAGAATATCAAATGGAAATTGCCGAGGCAACGAGAAACTATGCTCGCTACGAAATATTAGCTGGACCAGCTGAGACAGCCAACTGGACGTTGCTGGCAGACCAGGACTCATGAGGGGTACATTGGAAGAATTCGTCAGTTAGTTTAACACCCTGGTTGCCGAAACGTCGGCGACTAAGTCATTGTAGCCAAAATATCTGGTTTCCTTACTATGAAATATTACGAAGCAGTGTATTGCGGTACGAAACTCAGTCTGGCATGTATACTAAACCTCATCCAGCACCGAGAAGAGGTAGACCTGGGCGACCCAACGTAACCAATGCACTCAGACTGTTCGCGAGAACAGACCGGCGTACAAGCGGAAGTTGAGAGTGCATATGGCCTCAAACCACAAGCTTCTGTATCAGCACGTCAATTGTCTACTTGTGGTAATACGGGAAATTCCTCCTTTTCAAACTGCAGACAGCTACACACGGACACTGATGGAGGCAGCGAATACCCTGCGCCTACAATATGCTGCAACATTTCAGTGCGCGCACTGCCTACCAAACTATATGACGATGGTTGTTTTACCCAAAAGCGCACTCACATATTCTTCACAAAAGCTATAATAAAATTTTGTTGAGCATGCGCAAGCACGGCTCTCCTGGAGCTGATGATATAAACATGAAATCTCTAGATACAGTGGGAGAGAGTTTAGCTAAGCATCTGGCTCGATTCTCCCAAAAATGTTTTGACGAAACGTACTTGCTCGACATGTGAAAAACTGGATGATTACTCCTATTCACAAGGGAGATAGCCGTTCCTACCTAGCCAACTACAGTTCCATAACCTTACTACCGTTTATTTCAAAGGTCATGAAGACTATTTTTACTGTTGCGCTAGAGGCTTACTTGGGATGATATATCTACATCCTACCGGAAATTATCAATTCAGACATACTCGATCGTGCATTACAAATCTACTACTGGCACGATCCAGCTAGACTGAATCAGTAGATTCTAGTACAGGAGTTGATGTATGCTTTCTCGACTTCCCAAATGAGTTCGACCGGTTAGACCATAACATTTCGCTCTTCAAACTACACAACTTTGTTATTGGTGATCCTCCTCCATCCGATGTGCACATATGTAATCATGCTGCACTTACGACAAACAGGAGCTTCAACCGTCTTCTAGCGAGAAGGATCTGAAATGTTTGGTCCATGTCGACCTTGAAAACTAGAAGCAGGCTGAAACTGCGTCAAAATGTAGGCTTCCTGAAGCGTGCATTCGGACGATTCGATCATTTAATTTTTCACATCCTAGACTCATACCTACGGTCAAATGAGGAATACGCAATACAGGTTTGGCTGCCATGGCTGAGGAGAGATCGTATCGCTTCGGAGATAACCCAACGCCATTCAATGAAGAATGTCAGGGGTCTGTATTATTTGCGTAGAATGCCAGGATCAAGCCTAGTCAAAGCGCAAATTATACTATGGTATTATTCAAATGGATATCAATTGTGCTGAAACACATCAACAATCCTGCTTTGTAAGGAAACAACCGTGTCTTTACAAGGTAGGCGATTAGGGTGCAAATTGCTGTACCTGAAGCTAAAACGAGATCGTGAACCCCAATATCCGCGCGTTGAGTTAAACAGGCAATTATATTTGGTCACAATTGCAGGCAATTGCGAGTTTGATTTACAGCATAGAAAGGATAGTATGCATTAAGTCCCGGTTGACTTAAATGGAGCAATTTTCAATAACAATGCGTAGAGAATGTGGGGATGAATCGAAGACAGTCAAATGTGTCATATTGAGCAAATTGCGTTGATCGATGGAATAGGACGCGCTGCTTAGTTTGTATGAACCCACGGAGGGCAAGGAAATATAAAACAAACATGGTTTGACAAGCAGACGCAGATCGAAAGTCAGCAGATGTTAGTTCTGGTTATCTAGAGCAAGGCTCGGACACCGAAATATATCTTACCTGGTAAATTTTCACGGAGCATTGCGTTCGTACAGTGTTCAATTTGGATGCCAACACAAGAAACTGGTCGTTTAATAGTAGTGAATACCATATGCATGTGGTTCCAAGTTCTCCCATCAAACGTATACCACAATTTTACTCCGATTTCGTCTTTCAGATAGTATGTGAACTAATACAGGGATAATAGCGTCGGCAGACAAGTTGCCAGGAGTTGTGCTAAAAGAAATAATTAGCAGTTCCTTAACATGAAGCATGGTGTTTCGCACAGCCATGACACAAACACAGCTTACGCAGCTTCCGAAACTGCTATTACCTGGCAAATGCGTGAGTAGCTGTTACGGAAAGACACTAATCGTTCAGCTGACTTGGACCAACCTGGTGGTTCCGAACCGACTTATGTTCCGTTCAGCAACACCAAGCTTCAAAATTCCTCCACTGTCAATTACATTGACATTTCGCATGCGGGTGCACAAGTTAGTGATTATCGGCTACCCAATCGGCGCACAGGTCGAAAACAAATTCTCGTTTATGCGACACACATTTCCACCAACTAGAAAAGCCCACTGTCTGGAAAGAACAATGTGGCGAGTATATAACTTAGATGCGCAGCAAAATGATAGATTGCCAGATCGCTGTGATGTTCACGTCAAAATACTTACTAATACTTGGTACGTATCGGGATGACTGTGCACTTTATCTTCAGAAGCTGATTATTTAGTGATTGTCTTCCACCACGGAACTGTGTTGTCCATGAGTATAATCTATTCCCATACAGTAGATACCAGACTAATAGGATTAATCAGCACTAGATAATATTTTGCATTACCATAATAAAACATTGAAGAAAACCTTTAACTCGTTATTTGTATTAGGCAGACGGATGTATTTTTTGTTGAATCACATTCATTACTCCAGCAGTTTAAAATTTAACAACTGCTTCATCCGATTAGGTCATGTGTACATCATAAAATGTGCCACGCACGCAATTAATGCGTAGGACAAAATGATGCCCAACCCAAAATTAACTGAGCCACTTTGCACTTAAGTTGTTTCTGTATCAAACACACAGGCAGTGCTAGAATCGGTTGCTCAATGCAGTGAGGTTTTGTATCTGACAGCGTGCGCACACCGTGCTTAGATGCGTACCAACAACATCGTTGAACTGCCGACTGTCGAAACAATTGACAGGATAGTCGAAATACCTGCACATTCGATGCATGATATTCAGAATACATCGAATAGCGAAACTGACACCTTGGTCCAGGCCACGAACTTAGGCATTCTGGATTAATGCACTTCAGAAGCACCTTGTGTGACAAATGATTTCTTAACGTATTCTTCAATTATGCGGCCTCTTTTATTCAACAGCGATTGCGTTTGGGCAATGCGAACTAAAACATCAACATGGTAAGTTTTACATTAGTGAAATGGATGTCTTTAATTAATCGTTACAAACCCATTGCTGGTTGCAAATTTTCCATTGCGTCGGTGATGTCTATGTTATTATTTGCTTCAAAATTTCATGTAAAATGCAGTCAAGATTGTAAAGTAAAAGCAGAAAGACCGGCGTAAAATTTGCTGGCCTAAAAAACCAACTCTAGTCTGCCAGATTACCTAATGAACTAGCCAACATTTTAATATGTACTTCATTTATGCCTATCCTAACAGTCGTAATAATAACAGGCGCATTATTGAAAGATGGAAATCCGGTACCATTTACAAGTAAAAAGGACTTGGAAGATAATCCTGCATGTAAACATTTTGAAGATGTTTGTATCAAGGTAAACAATATTGCATGCAATATGTTTCTAAAAGCGAATATTAATCGCATCAACGCACGAACGATCTATGAAGGATATGGATTTTCTGAATAATTATGGTTCATCTTTCATTGTGACACATATGCTGACGTAATGTCTGGAATTCTGACCTATGCGTGATGAAATGTGCTCTAGCTGATCACTGTGAAATCATCACCCATTAACAGACATAATTTGTCACGCGATTTCAGATCTTGGCGTCAATTACATCCAATGCAGATGTGTCATCCGAATTGATCGGATGTGACTTTTCTTCATTTGCTGCACTACCAAATCAAACTCATGTCATCGTCAACGTAGAGAATAAAGGATCTGCAGAAATGCACATGTTTGTAAAGGAATTGTTTTCGGAATGTGAAAGACGGAGAACTGACTCGAACAGCACGGGCTTAAACCTTCAACGACATTTCGGTAAATTAGTCTTAATGGTTGTAATGATATTTGGACACCCTTGCGTCTTCTGCCAATCTAGCTATCTTAGTGAAACAATTGCGTTGCAGTCAGTAGTGATGGAATTTATCAATATGCCAGGGATTCTGCGGTTATCAGCCACCCATTTATATGCGATTATCTTCAGATTAAATTTAAATCGTACACGGGCCAAACAATATGTCACACTTTCATATGCCTTTTGAAGTAGGGTTCTTTTGACGACAATCTGATAGATTTACTCTTTTACAGAGACTGTCATCGGTCCTGGGTACGCAAGTAAGTTGTTTTACAATATCGAGATTCATAGCAAGCAACGACAGCTAGACCAACAGGTAAGCGATCCATCCACTTATTCCCATGTAATCTGGCTTCTGGACTTAGTAGATATCACTGGATTCTCAACCGAACCGACGTCAGTATGTAGATACTGACACGACAATCCTATGCAAAAGATCCCACGTTTATCACCAGAGGGAGCAGTTCAACGCTGCTGAATACTCTTGCGATTTTATATCACGTAATCGCTTTTATTATCAGTGTGAATTCGCCATTAGAGATGAAAAATACTAGTCAAACTGCCAGCGATTCCCACAAAGATTTTAACCATAGTATATCACTATGGAAATTAAATGGGTGAAAAGCCCAAACGCACACCTACACCTATATTTTGACCACTGCTAACCAAGGGTAATCGTCACACCATATTGGCAACATCCACCGTTTTACGTGAAATTTATTGTGCCTGTATCTTTCGAATTACTTGTGTTTTCAAACTAATTTAGCCATCCGGATTGCCATGGGATTCGTCGGAGATGATTTAACGGGCAATTGGCTCAGCGTATATGGCAGTGCAACTGAGGTGATGCATATTGCGGAGACGACCTGCTCGAAAGTAAGCAACAATTTTGACTTCATTCGTACACACGTTTCGCTGCGGTACTCATTGCCGTGACTCACGATTATTGGAAGACGGCGGTGGCCAAATGGTGTACTCGCGACATTATAAAACTTCACAATATACTATACCGTTAACTCCAAATTCCTGCACTCCATGTGCAACCTAGCTCACTCTCAATTTGATTGCGATCATTCTATTGTTTATATCCTTGGCTTAATTTCTACAAATTGGACGAAAAAATGTGGCATACCTTGAGCATTTGTCTAGCAAACTAAAGCAAATTCCTACAACACACACCTGTTTCCCTTTGACAAGTTATTAACACCGTGGGTCCTATGCGTACTAACTCGTTTTTTATTTAAAAGCTTTGCCTTTTGTCTTTAAAGCATTGACAAGATACGGTAGGTTGATGGGTGTTTGATCATTGCAGTTTCATGCGTTTCACGAACGCAGCATATGCGGCTTCGTTTGCCCTTGACTTTAACAGAGTGCAACATCTCATGCTCTTATTTGCCCGCGAATAGTTTAGACAAAAGTTCAATTAAGGGTTACGTAATGTGCAATTTGTTACAGATTTATGACGCATAGACCAGAAGCTGTCAAACATAGCAATTTGTTATGAATACACCGTGCTAATGAAAATATTGTATTTTATTTACTTAATTTCTTTTATTACCTAGTATGACAAGATGGCGAATACGGAAAAAATATCCGGATACAAGAACTTCACTTGCGTTGTAAACGGTCCGCACAGAGAATACATGGAAACAGAATTTATCTTACGTTTCGAGTCGGATGAAGCGGACACCATCAGGTTAACAAAAGATGATTTGGAAATGGGGAACACAGGAACTGGTTACGACCTTACTAACATACAAATCACTGTCCTAACTGCTGTAACTTAATATGAGTACTAAAGTCTTATATATTAAATCAATGTTTATGTGATAATTCATTGTGAACGGAAACTTGTTTTAGAAGCGACAAACGTCTAGACAATTATATTAGCTTCAAGTTACTGGACTTCTTCTTATTGTTTCCAGCAGATGTATGATTAAATTGTCAACACATTTAGTCACATATATATATTTGATTGGCGTACGCATCGGACCAAATTCGAAAATGGACACAACGTAACTGCTCACACTGAGTAACGTTAAGTCATCATGCTAAACAGCAACATTCAAGTAGATGCGCATGTAAAATGGCTTCATAAGTAGGGTGCTTGTGCGTTTGGAGAATCAAATGGAGTATACCTCCCAGTGTTAGCCTACTCACGCTGTTCCAGCTGGCACCATCCAAAGTGTGCAGACGGTTGTCAATTAAAGGTAGGATAATATTACCTAGGTCGTATTACGGTTTGTTATTGTGATTTTCACCATCCTATTCGTCAACAGTATGCTTATACTCGTCCAGCCTTGCGACCAGTTGATACCTGAATCTGAACGTCGAATATACTCTAGGAATAGTTCGTCGGATTTCTGTATTCCGCAGGAGAGCGAACTGGCTTTTCAGCAAAGCAAGGGATCGCAGTTTGTTTTCCACGAAAGATGTGCATCAAAGATTCCTTCAACTTTATGCCCACCCACTATAACAGAACGACAGCTAAATATATACCGGAGATATGACACTCAAGCTTATTCATGAAAACAAGGATTCGACACCATCGGAAACGGGTTTTGGATCAGGTTGTTATGTTCCTAACACGTTTAATCCTAAGCAAGCATAAGGTAGCCTAACACGAGTCTTCTGCATCCACCATGTAGGTTTTAGTTGTTGAGTACAAGTACGCAGACAATGCAGACACCTGCAGTGTTCACCCATGCAAACTTCACCCAGTTTGCCATATTTACCGTCCCTGGCGAAGTGAGGAACAAACAATAGACCAATTTGCCTGATATAAAGCCGGAACAAATTATCATCTGGCCCTGCAACTTAACAATAGGTAGGTTATCTGACCACTAATACTAGTGAAACCGGTCTGTATTTTGATAAACGTGAAAGCCAACTTCATAATTTAGTAGTAGTTTATTATGAATATAGGGGGTTACAACAAAGCTATACTCGGAAGCTGAATTGTGAGGGTCTATAGGAGGCCCGGTTAATAAAATGCAACAGATTTCGAACCCCTTTATCTGCGGACAATGTTGTTATGCCACATTAGGAACAATTAACGACCGACATCACGTCGATCGGCGTTCTCTTGCAACTGATTTTCTTAGACCCATGTGGGGTGCAACGTACTGAATAACTATGCCAAATTGATAAAATTGATCGAGGCTGTGTTATTACGCTAGCTGAACTGAAAGATTGCCAAATAAATAGGACATGGGTTATCATCGGTTTACCTGACACTGCTTAAACGCAAGCATAACGTACACTGTTACTGCTGTCAGGAAAATCACACATTTGGAACGACAAGGGTTGCGGGACAATTCTTATTACCGAGGCGACTTGCAATTCG
>CALYDF020000779.1:0-24104 GCA_944474145.2 Dicrocoelium dendriticum | reverse complement strand
TGGATAGGGGTTTGGATGCTACTGCTCTAGACTTCCCGTCTTCTTTTTCCACCTCATACGCTTGTTCACCTTTATCGTCCTGTTCCCGCATCACTTTTATCCCACTGTTTTTAACCCACCAATTCTAAGTCCTCCCCCACCTTGCTTCAAGAATATTTTGTCTTCTAGTTTCAATTCACATGGGTATGCGGTGTTTCATCCCTGCCCTGTCAACGGGCCCATGTCCAAGCTACCTATCAAACGCAGTTCATCAGTTTCCATTTGGAGCCCTCTATCCTCCTTTCGGTTGGCATGCACCAATGTTTGCAAATTGCCTCAGATCGGTCAACAGGCAGCACTTGCCCGAAAATTAGAGACCCTATCGATCGATATCTGCTGCTTATCGGAAACCCACCTGCAAGACTCGTGCGCTGTGCTCACTCTGCGATCCACTTCAGGTGACACTAGCAGCACATTCGCATAGCGCCTATCCGGCCAATCCGTGTTTGGTATGGCCCTGAGTTCCGAGACTGACGCGTCTCTGGTTGATTGGATTCCAATCAGTAGCCGTATATGTGCGGTCCGATTGTCTAACTCTTCCAAAGCAAAGCAGCTGGTCGTATGTCCAAGATATCGCACCACAGATAAAAGTGAATTGGTATACTTTGAAGAAATCGACCCGGAAATGGCGTTTGTCCTTTAGGTGCTAAGGAACAATGGTCCCTTTACCGTAATTCACTTGCACATGGGGTGCAATATCTGTAGAACCTAGCAGCAGGTGCTTGTTCAAACGGATCGTTGAGCATTGTCCGGCATCTCTGCACAAAAACACAGTAAAACACATCAACCGTCCCATTCTACTACACCTAGTGGAAACTGGACATCAAGTGCAGATGGATGAAGCTTTTACAGTCATCTATTCCATCCCAAAACGCTACCCAATTAACTTAAGGAGACATCTATTGGTAATCTCCGAAGCCCAAGGAAACAGGGTTCTGAATCCTGAGCAGTACAAACAACTAATGCTGGTACAAACCTTGACTTTGCCCTGGTATTCAGTCCAATTTTAACATTGCTTAAACTCTTTTCAGCATCTCTTACCAGGCATGTCCACGTGTGTTTTCGTGTGTGACCTAGTCCAAATGAACAAACCATTGGTTGTTTTTTACACCGCCAGTTTTAGTTGGCTGTCTAATGTTCTGGTTCCGCTTTCACGAACCTACTCAACTAAAAGTTATAATTGTTGGTGCCTGAAGTGAATTAAGAAAAGGAATATTTATCTTAAGCATTTGTTCAATTCATAATCTATGGGCCTAATTTATGATGTAGCTCAAGAGCCGGTATTATTGATTTCGTCAATTTAAAACGTCAAGCATGGCTAAATGCATGACAGTTTCTCACGATACACAGAGATGTGTACGGGATTTTGCTGACACTTAAAGAGCATGGTATTATCCAGAAGCTTTCTTCTTAAATTAGATTCTCCCATTTATTCAACTCCACGGATACTTTAGTTGCTTTTGCAAGAATGAGTTGATTGAACACTATGTTATACAATGCCTTCCATCCTTCGACCACAGATGCAAGGCAGAGTTACGTGTATTAGAGAACGCAGACTCAAAATCTTCATATTGGTTTCCCGTGCAGTTTAAATTTTTTGGATTTGCTTTCAAAGCAAAAGTGGAGGCTGATTGTGTACACCGCATATGGTCGACCGAATTTTTCTTCGGCATCTTCTTTAACCATCTTTCCACCTCGGAACAATGGTGGACAGAGATTCTCTTGTAGGTGCAAAAATGAGAAAAATGTGAAAGCAAATGCTAGATGCAGTTACGTAATGCATACTGTTTGGTAGCACAGGCAAAAGGAAAGATGACTGAACCGCAGATTTAGCGTTCAATACTGTATCGACGGAAGATTCCAGATTGTCTCATTGCATTAGGCTGCAGGCGGAATCTCAGGCAGTTCTCAGCTTCCTTCTTTTCAGCTGAGAAACAGTACAAATTCTTTCGTTTAGTGTTGGGTTTAATTGAATAAGGGAAATATATCCGAAGTAGGAATTACGGCTGAATCTAATAAGCATGGAATTCTAAATTGATCAAACAGCCAACCGTAGGGTCTGAGATGGAAACGTACTGCAAAGTAATCCTGTTGTGCGGCTTTTTCAGCGATAATTTAGGCAATTGTACCTTTGCAATAAGCGATTAGCACAAAAGCACATGCAAATTTAACCATTAAGCGGCGGTTATACAGCATGAAACCCTTCAACCGTTCCTAGTATAAATGGAACCAAAATTCCCACTCGCGATTGGTGCATAAATTCCGGAATGTCGTTATGTCACATATCAAGGCAACAATGCGTTCGAGCTAAATAATTTAAGTGCGATACCTGCGCAGCTATGCGCTGTCGATGAGAAAAAAGCATTGGTGGCAAGGCGCCTCTCAGAAGTATTCGAATACCAACTACGGCAAAATTCGTCTAGCAAACTTCTAGAGTGCAGTTCTTCGACAACCATCTCCGGTTCACGACTTCAATACTCAATAGTAAGATCCTAAACTTGCAAATAAATCAACTATGAAATATCAAGCATCTCAAAGCTACTCCAACACCAGCGTGGGAAACTTGAGTGAAACACTCGATTGGGGAGTGTATTAAATTTAATCAATCTAATGGAAACCATGCGAAAAAGAGGCGGATTTGGACAATTTACGGGTAACCAAGTAGTTCAGATCGAGCAGCTCAAGCATCGTGGAAGCAACATGAATTGTACAGATGTGACTAGCGGGGTCATTGTGATTCCAAAGGATTCGCACTTTTTTGAAGCACTCCTCACAGTGACAGGCTGTCAAAGGATTGGGAGCGTAGGAAACAACGAAAAGACAAAGACAATGGAGATTGCTTCGTATGACTGCCGTTATTCCACATCACATCGATTCACCGAAAAGATCGCGTAAACTGCGGGGAGTTGGTAAACTGCACTCACCCTCAGAACAGTATGCAAATTTGAACAGGTTACATGGTACCAACGATCAACCAAGTAACTGCTGTGGATGAAAGATTGATTAGGAGGTAGCTTGTTACAAGTAGTCGCAGCTTCGCTCGTAGTCCGTTGTTATGTGGACAGAAGCATTTTACGACTGTGATCAAAGTTTCCCTAATTATGAGCAAAATAAAGGTATACCGAGGTGCCAGGCCAAAGTAACGTATGTTTCATGACAATAGGTATTCTAAGAAGCAGGAACAAGTAGCTAAAATTGAGAAAATTCGTGGTTTTGATAAAAATTAACGAACAAGCTAAGTCTGCTTCCAGAATCAAAGTGGGACCTCAAACCTCTCAGGCTGAGTTTGATAATCAGTGGTGCTCATAGGTTTTCATTTTATCTACATTCAGGTTATCATTAACTTTGTAAACAATTTATTTTGCAGTCAGTGTAGTCAATCTCTGCGCGAGAACAAGTCCTATGTAACAGAAGAGAGCACCTTGCTTGACTCAAAGTTCACTGTCCACTGACACTGTCAACATACCATTTATTTATGCTGTCTGAATAAATGTGGGAAAATCTACGAAGTCAACATAATTTATCCAGCTGCTTGCTTTGCTATTGGAAGGAACTTTATGCGTGACAAGGGATTTTTGGGAATATGAACAGGCCAAGTGTTATGCATAAATGCGGTCAAATAAATAAATATTTACTTTTTGTTCTCGACTGTGTGACGATGAGAGAAAACGGAAGACAGTATATGCATAATATCGTAGAAAGAAGAGACGAGAGTATATGCACATGTAGACGTGTCAGTTTAACGAAGCTTGCAAGAATGGTGAAATGTGACGCTTGTTGACCTGCCAGTGTGAAGTCATGAGCTGTGACTTTTTTCGGTGGCGAGTAAAGTTCGCCACTTTGCAGTTTTGTTACACGGACATTTGTGGCTTTTTATAGGGGCCGGCTTGCCAGACGAAAGCCTACCACCTCCTGGAGCACTGCCGCCGATCCAGTGAATAACGATTGTAACTGGCTATGCTTCTTGTTGAGTTTGTTTCCTCGGATATTCGTAGTCAAGTTGTGTCCCATTTTGCCATTGACTGATGCGTTATGCGAGCGCCTAATTCGTTGCTCCGTCATATTCTGTCCTGACCAAATGGCTGCGCCCGATTGGTAGGTCATGAACTGAACATCTTTGTATGTGATGTGTTGATCATCTGTAGAACCACGTGCAGTCCCCGAGGGATAACCAATGAAATATGTTGAATTGTTGTTGAAGCCCTGAAGGATAAGATATTTACCCGAAAAACAAATCGGAAGTCATCCCGGGGTAAGTTGTAAAATAGATTGGAAAACTATACATCCACGGCCAATTGAACGGCCAAAACGGAGTGAAGAGCTCTGGAGGAGTGATAAGCAACTGAAAGTATCCCGTAGCGAAAAATGGCCGGACCCAAATGTTCTAGCCTTAGTGAATGTCAGTAATGTAACGAGATCTATCCAATCGCGTATAACATTGCCTCGACAGGATAATCTGCATTCCGAAGTCAACAGCTTTGCTCTAGGTAAGAAGTTTGTGAAATATATTGTTAGGCTAACTGAACCCAATTTTTCAGGCTTATGGAATATTGTAATCCTTCCAGATAACAAATAATTTGTCCGGTCAGTTAGTAGTAACAAGGACGGATGATCTTCCACTCGTATCCAGGTAAAGGGAATCTTTGCCTCCCATTGTAATATTGTCTCAACGATGGAAGATTCTTCGGAAGATTGACGCTGCCTCCGTGACAATTGCGGGGGAAAAAGTCAACGAAGAAACACAGTCACAGAAGCAGACGAAAGAAATGCATCCGCAAAGCAGTCTAACACATGAGTAGTTGCAACAATGATTGAACTAATGTACCCCTATCCATGTATTTTTATTTAAATCTCTCATAAAAATGACAAAATACAACGAGAAGCGAGCCGACCATGGTTCAGTAGAGAACGGAAGAATCTTCCAACTTAGGGATGAAGAAGAAGGGGCAAATAGAGTTTGTGATGTCCTAAAGCACAGATTCTCAATTAGTGGGACACCAGTGGAAGGACGACATGGTCAGGATATGGTAAAAGATATTGCTGAGAAGGGGTGACAGGTCTCAGTCCTAAATTGATAGGATTGCAAGAAGGCAGTGGCATACGGACACTAGAAAATTAACTACCAATGAAGAAAGAATGCAACGAGCGCAGAAGGAAAAGCATAGGGTCGGGAGGAAATATGCTCCAACGGCAAGAAGTGAAAAAGCCAACGACATTCTCGAGATGATGTGAAGAGACCGTGGGATCTGTCGAACCTTCATCAGAACAGACTAAGGACTCGGAAAGCATGAGGCTATTAGTAAAATATTAAATTTTCAGCTCTTACAGCTTAAGCTGTATTATTAAGGTCGGAATACTAGCATACAGCGCCAGAGAAATACTCATGTTAAGGATGAAAGGGGATAGAATAATAAGCATGAATCATGACCAGCAGTGCTATTGTGGTGTGATTTGCAAAGTGTTGAGTCTACAGTGCCTAGAGCATTTAGATTTCGGAAGATTGGACGAGGAAATGAAGCAGGAGACCGTTCAGATGAGGCCAGATAAGTCAGCGCATTAATGCCTAACTGCCAAATTAAAGTGGGAATAAAAGTAGTGTGTCATCAGAGGAGGAAGAGATCGGGATCAAAGTGGCCATATGAGTAGGGGGTCAACATGTCGTACAAGGTTCTCAGAATGAGGGGAACATAGTGTTAGGTCCGCAGAACCTAGCTCTTTTACGTCTCGGATGTCTGGATGCAGTCAGAAAGCAGGAGAATTTATCAGACGTGGCTAGATCAGAGCCGGGCCCGAGGAGTTATCTGTCTAGTGGAAGTAGGAATGCAAACAGAGAGCACAGTGAAAGGAAAGCATAGGGTCGGGAAAGAAAAAGTTCTATTTAAGAGGTGGAATAGCCAACGGCGTTTGCGACGTGACGTGAAGAGACCGTTAGGATGACCGAAATATGATCAGTAAGATCTAGATAGCCGAAAAGCAGGAGACCATTGAAAGGAGACTAAAATAGCAGCTCATGGAGCATAAACCGTATTATTAATGTCAGAATACTAATATAGAGCGTCGGCAGAGATAGTCATGTGAAGGATTAAAAGGGATATAAAGTATGGGGTGTCATCAGCAAACATTCAGGGATAAGGGTAGGTAAAGATCAACAAGCTCAGTCGACTGAATTATGCGAGGGAAGGCTATGTCAAGTATGGTGGGAGCCAGTTGGGCAAGTTTACATAGATGTGTGATGCATTGAGAAGAAGAATGACTCTATGTAGCTTTGGGCAACAACACCTGCAGTCGATATATTAACATGCAAATAAGAAGGTTCATCGCTTATAAGAGTATGTGGAGGCAGTGCCTCTAGTTTGTTTCGCTAGTGCAGGGAGGGTCAGTGTGATAATGAATAGAGTCAAGCTCATACAAGTGCAGGACGGAGATACAGGTGGGAATAACAAGTTGCGAGCGGAATAATGCGACACAGTTGAACGCATATATGAATGGATACATCCAGAGTATAGAAATAATAAAGTTGAAACCCTGTTGCTTTAATACTCGGAGATATATTATGCGGTAGTTGAGTGGATACATGTCTATATATGATCAAGGCCTTTTGCCGGAATTAGTCATTGGTTATCCAGCTGCTCAGAATTTTCGACACTTTGGGGACACTTAGTAATCGTTTTCTGGCCGAGGAGAATTCCACTGCGGTTATTTACGCTCTGACAGTTTCTGATAGCCAGTTCCATACGTGTGGATATCAATAGAGAAAGCAGTTTAAACGAATGTTGCGACGTGTCTTAGGGAGAGGGAATGCTTATATGGTAACGTGTATCACTCATCATTTGAAATATTTCGCCTGTGCTTGAGTCAGAGATTTTGAGACATTTATTGAGGAATTTGAGGTTGGCTTTAAACCTGCGCAACCAGAAATGCTCTAGGCCATGCAATTTATAACTTCCTTGATTGTTGAGCGTAGATGAGCCAAGAAGGCGCTTAGTGAAAGATCGCTGGACTTTCTCGATCCTCCTCCTATCACTGATATGTGAGTTGCAGATAACAATCAAGCAGTGTTATACCATCGGTCGGTAACATGTTTTGTAGAGCGTGAATCGGGACTGTACCAGGCTTACTAACCTCAGTAAATAACTGGTAATAGATGTGGCTTTAGCGAAGCTATAATTTGCTTGCTTGTAAAAAGTTAGCGAGCTAGAGTAAGGCACACCAAAGTCGCTCACGGTGGGGGTGCGACCTAAGGATGTATCGTTGAGAATAAGGGAATCGGGCCATATAGTGTAACGGTAAGAGCAGACATGGCACTTCATGGCTCAGAATTCTAGTCTCTAAATGTCCACTAATTTTCGAGAGTGCTGATTTTTCTGGATATTTGAGAGGCTATTTTGGATGCAGATAGGTTCGAATGAAAATACAACTGATATCATCGGCAAATATGTATGAAGAGCCATAACTAAAGACCTGGAAGACGTCCTTAATGTATAAAAGAAACAACAGAGGGCCACGTACACTACCTGGAAATACTCCGCTATTTAAGGGGAAACTTTTGGACGATGTGCCTTTGTTTTACTGACTGCGTTTGGCTATAAAGATACAAAGAAAACCGAGAAAGATGACTAGGGATACCGAAAACATCTAGTTTCATCAGTAGTCAGTAGTGTGGAACCTGGTCAAAGGCCATTTTTCATTTTTTCATATGAGAATGACTGGCGCTTGGCTAAAGTCATAAGAGTGCATCAGGTAGTGTTAGCATACAAACTGGTATGTTTGGCAATATTTACCCAGCAAAAACCCGTTTTGGGACCTAATGATGAGGTTGCGCTGCAGTAAGAAATTAAACGTCCCCTCCTTGTATATCCTTTCTATAAATCCGGAATTAAAGCGTGTGTGGCTTATAGGACTACAGTTGTCGATATATAGGCGACGGCGTCGTTTATTTCATGGAACGACTATCGAGTGCTTCCATATCGCTCGGTACTATCCACTCGTCATCTAGAGGGTGAAAACTCTAAGAGGAAGGATTAGAATATCCAGGCCTCAGAGTAATATTAAGAAAGATGGGACTCACCAGAACCGGGGCTGTATGACAATATCAATGAGCGCAGAGCTCGATTGATATTTTTCAAGTTGAATTCAATGGTGTGAATGCCATCATCTGTACACGTTTGAAATCTCAGTTGACGCTAACAAATTAGTGCTAATGAAGGCATCACAGAAGTGTGCGTTAGTGGTCTTTTTATAAGAAGAAAATTCTTCAGATTACAGATGCAGGTGCAACTCATAAGGGGCAGCCAGTCGCATCTTAGATGAAGTAAAAGGAAGAAACCATAGTGGTCTCCTGTGATGGCACATGACAGAGAAGCGGTTTCCAGAGCAAAAATGATATAGTCACTATTCTAACTGTGGATGGACACAACGCAAAATTTCTGGACACTGCAGTTCCGGATAATGATTACAAACCTTTGTGCAATCACAGGAATATGAAAACTGAAACCGAGTTCCAGGCGTGGAAGCATTCACATGTTCAGAATTATAATAAGAATCACAGTGGATTTGTAGGCGTCATGGATCCAGCTAGAGGAACAGAAATGTTCAGGAGGAGTGAAGTGTTGTATGGTCTGCGCTGTCTTTCCTTTCTTAACAATGGAGACAGTAAATCATTCACCTTAGTTGCAAATGCAAATACCCCAGTGTGTACTATATCGATATTGCAAAACTGGTACGTTGTACGGAAGAGGATGGCGCAACATCTTACTATTAAGGTTAATGAGTTGAACAAGGAAACATTTACGCACACTGGCAAGAGTGTTCCAGGTATTTGTGGGAGAGGCTGTCTGACAAAACTTAATTCTAAAGAGTCAAGGACATTATATTGTGGCAATACGTAGAAACACCAACAACCTCCATCGGATGCGAAAAGAAATCTGGGCCATATGGGAGCACAGGAACCGTTCCTATATCAACTGTGGAGCTTGGTGCCCCTCCAAGAATCAGCCTGCTTCAGATACTGTTAGAAATACTTTCTCTCTTTATGTATGTGAGGCCAAAAACCTGTCTTTGAATTTCACATCAGTGAGACAGTACTGTCAAAGTGTGCTCATGGACAGATACAAATTACAAATTTGTTTTCATAATTCCATTTGGCAAAGATGTCCAAAGACATCATTTTGGAAATTTGGTTGACGACCAGTTAATATATTTATGATGATACACAACGTTTCGCTTTTGACACAAAAGCTCCATCAGCCGAGGTGAATTAGCTTAACATTGGCATTTTATAACGATCATGGCTAAGCTACATGCAGAGACTAATCAATTCGCAGTTCATCGATGAATGAGTACAACGGTCAAATGTCACTAGGCCCGTGTGTACACTGTGCTCGGTTTCAGTCAGGGTCAAATGGGGAAAAGAAATTGCTGGTCAAAGGATAGTTACATGTGTGGTCAGCAATCTTTAGTGGTCTGTTGCAAGGAACTTGGTCACTGATATACCTTGACTTTAGTACTTCAGAATTTGATGCAAGATGGTCCATACTCCATTCTGAGTTGGGATCCATTCACCGATGCTTATCAACCTGGCCGGACTAAGAATGGACGCCAGGCACTAGACAGCCATACACCGTCTATTATATTCACGCAGTTGTTAGCCTTGGTTATTTCTATAGCCTCAAGAAACAGCCTTGTTTGGCTGATCTAATCCCTTCCTGATAACCTCTACATTTTCGAAGTCAATTTCGTGCCCCGTTTCTAGCGCATGCATTGCTATTGCCGAGTCTTTGAGTAGAGCTCCATACTATAGTTCATTTCGCGGAGGTCGTGATATGTCGCCTATGTTCTGAAAAGCATGTACGTAATTCCCTCGCTTTTTGGCCTATATACACTTGCACACAAACTGTACATAGAATTCTGTCAATGCAGTTAGTTGTTCTATATAAAGGGAGTGAATCCTTCACTCCCTTTCATCGATGAACTGCAAATTGATTAGTCTCTGTATGTAGCTTAGCCATGATCGTTATAAAATGCCAATATTAAGCTAATTCACTTCGCCTGATAAAGCGAAAGGTTGTGTATCACCATAAATATATTAACCGGTCGTCTACCAACTTTTCTGAAATGATGACTTCCCGATAGGTTTAAAATATGTTCCAAGATATCGATGTCTAAAGAGTTGTTTTGTTGGAGGGCTTAGACTATATCTCTCAGGTTATGATGCTACAGTAGTTTTCACTGATGGAGAGCGGAGTAGGCTACCTATCTCTGAGATGCTTGGTTATCGTCACCATCATCATCATCAGTTCACGTTAGCTTAGGATGAGAAAACCACCTCAGCTAATGTGCCGCAATACAAAAGTGTATGGCTAAAAATTTACACTACAAATTACACTAGAAAAAATTTGATCTTAAGTGTATATTATTCGTTTTGCATTAGATCGGGATTAGAGGGAGAACCTAACGGGTGGGGATAGACAAAGCATCTCAAAAGACAAACGTCATTGGGGCCGGCTATTTGCCATAGGCCTTTTAGATTCTATACTAGAGTGTGTTTCAATGAGCTAGACAGAATAAGAATAAACTCAACAGTTGAAGGACTATCAACAAGTGAACGGCGTGTACGGAGAATATAGTCTGCCATGGATGAGAAAGACAAAGAGGATTTTTACTTTGCTGGTGCTCATGAATAGTCCAGTTTCGTCCTGCTTTATAATTCATATCTTGGGACATTACCAAAATTAGATAAATAAGTTATGGGCTAGATTTGGGAGACTAACTTACATTTGGAATATGTTAAAAATTAAAAGGCTATTCCTCAACATAACATTTTTGCACCTATAGGTTAACTTTGTCAGGATGATTTTAATAAAATTTGGCCTAATTAAATGAAATTTGGTAGATACGATATTCATTAGTGCTTGCTTAAACCATGCTAAAATCTAAGGTCTCACACCTGATCTACATGTTACTTAAGTTCAACTTTTATGCTACTTTGGACGTTAGTGTGAAAAAATCTAACATACACACCGACTTGAGTCCAGTGTAGCGTACAGCCTAACCATACCTAAGCAGTTTTGCAAAATTTTAGCTGCATATATAGAATAGCTTTTAGCAGGGGTGACAACGCCACTGCAATAAATGTACTCATCACCAAAATTTGTAGCTTGAATTAATCGAAATAAGTATGAAATAAACAAACATAACTTTATTTTTTGTTAATTGTTGTTTGGATGATATATAAGAAAGGTTTCTGCAAACGTTGATAAAGAATCTGACCGCATTTAGAGGCATGTAACTATTAGCTAATACTTGCATTATTTATGATTTTCTAGCTTGTTTCCTTCCCTTAGAAGCAGAAGCTAAATCCGTGTCAAATATCTCACTTTTCGCGTCATTTCAGACTCTCGCTAGGAGCGTTGAGTTCAGATTATTCGACACATATCACTGTAAGACGACGATTGATGAGTGCTTCTTATCGACGCGAGGCCCTCACTACGCACTAGCACTTCTGCGAATGTTCTAGGAAATCACCGGCTTATGCACTCATTCTACCATGATGCCCCATCTTACGACATGTATATTTTTCGTGCAAGAGACCCAACGGACTTCATGTATACCTTCCCTGCATGTCATATCTTGTCTAAATGCATTGTTTGCCTTCATTATCAGAGCTTGGTTATCATGCCTATGCTACACACAACCATGAAATAATCATGCGATATTTTTATTTGCAGCCGTTATGTTCGTTTTAAGCTAGTGCGTAACATGTGTTCTGGACTCGCCTGGGACAACTAAGTTTATAAGAAACTTATGCCTACGTGAAGGAGAAACCGATGCTCACTTACTCCCAATGCGGCCCGGAATTGAGTCCGCAGTAAGAGACGAAACGATTACTCTTATTACTGCCGTGGTTCGCTAAAGTACGACAACTTGTGACACATACTTATTTTAGTATATTTCGTTCACGCCAAAGCTTTAAAGAAAGATTACAACAAAGGCTTGTTGCCTTCCACGGACGACACTATACCGATGGGGCTTCCTGCAAAACGTCCCATCAATGTATGCATACAATGAGCTTTTCATTTTCACAGACGTCCACATGCTCTAATATGCTTTGGTGATGAACAGGCTATCAGTTGCTAGAAATCGTACGCCCGGAACCGTCGAAATATGCGTCCGTTACAACTATGCTTATTAGATGCTTCAGTGCATCCACTTCTTTATAGATTGCGTAACTGCAGGTAAGTGCATGAACAAATCATCTCATCATCATCCCATCTCAAAAAATCCTCATCATCAGCTTCAAAGTAGCATCCTGATTTTGTTCTCAATTTAGGACAGGTTAGAAGCATTCTACCTTATTTGCGCCGAACAAGTCATCAACCGATGCTTACTGACAATATGAATACCAAACACTCGAACGCAAATCACGTGCTGCAGCCTTCTTTTGCTTCCGTTGAATGTTTGCCACTGTTCAGTGCAGAGCTCTCAAAAGACATCAACAAGAAACGCTTGGCAAAACACCTTCAAACACACGTACATACACAGTGATTTGGTATTTGTCTCAAGTACTCGAATGTTTCACATACTAGCTGATGCGAGTGATGATGGAACAAATCATTACCAAGCCTGTCGCCAGGTAGATAAGGTACTTTGGCGCAGAATGACACTTCAATTGCTCATTCATAGTGAGTTTTTATATTTATGCATTACGTGTTATTAGGCATGATCCGCAAATGTTTGAATGAACTTGGCTCGTATGCGGATAGTAAAGGGTGCATAAATTTAAGGCTTCATTCCGCACGTCACACGAAACTAATGGGTATGTTGGGTGAGCTTACCTCTGCTATTCAGCAGGTTCATTATTGTTTCCAGGCAATTGTTATAAACTTTCCTTACAGTTCACTCATATAGAAGAAGCTAACAAATTTGGGATCATTGATCCTCTGCACGCATGGTTCAAATCATGCCTCTCTGATCGCACGTGCCAAGTACAAATAGGGCGTACCAATTATTCACAACTGAAGATCAACAGTAGTGTGCTTCGAATTAGTGTGTTAGGTTTGTTACCTTACTTGGTTTATAACAATGATATAACTGAAAAATAAATGTGCTACAAATATAATTAAGAACAACATGAAAACACTATACTCTGTGATATCTTATGGTTAAGCGATACACTGGAAAACGTTCACATAGACTAACTGGCCTTGGGATCGTGGAGCACCAATTAGCCAATATCCTTCTTAGTGGAATATGCAGTAGGTTGACATGTAAGGGCGAACTTTCACCAAATAACTTTACCTTGTTGGTAAATCCATATCGGTACAAAGTCTATACGTGGTCTAGGCATAGGGTATTCTGTCGCTCTGAATTTTGATGAGCACATCAAATTCATAACAGCCAGATCACGAAGAATTGCACGAATCATCTTAAAATAATCCTTGATGCGTAAACTTAAACTACACGTGTTCAAAGTCTTCATTCGCCCTGTGCTAGATAAATGCTCGATTGTCGTTAGGAGGGGCAGGAAGCGCGACCTCGTTCGCCTAGAATACGTGCGTAGATTGTTAAAACTTAATTACTTCGAGCACATAAGGACATAACGACTGAAGCTACTTTGAAAACGACGCATGAAGCAACGCCTAACATATATTTATGACGTGGTTTAAAGGCGTGTCTTTACCAAAATCATCAAGATTTACTTCTAAAATGGAGGCAGCTACGCAATACAACTGACATGAAGAAACCTCCGGTGTTTAAAAATAAGGTTTGAAAAAAATTCCACTCAAAAATAGTAAACTGTGACCGGGGAAAATCTGTCAAATTCCTAATAATGATTAAAGCCGAGAAAAAGCAGCCGAATGGGAAGTCCAGAAGGATGGTCAGTTCAAAATTGCAATTATCAAGAGATAGGTGAGCTGCCAGTTTGAGCGGTTATCTAGCAGATACGCTGCTAAAAAACAGTAAGGTAAGTGGGAACTGAATGTAAACGACGAGAAAACATAAAAAACACATATGGTTGTTGTACTCCGTGATGAAAGTAGAAACAAGAATACTCAATTCTTTAACGGCTCCTCGGGTTTAGACCACATTGTAATCCGGTTTGAAGGAATAATTAATATAGTCCAAAGTAGCAGAGTTTAGGCAAATAATTAATAGAGGCAAAGGGCAACGTCCAATCGTATTTCGAAAATATCCAATGTGGGGAGGAAACCACAAAGTTTGGAGGAGAGCTCCAAGATTGGCAAACCCGAGGAGAAATAAATCCGTCGGCATTCCAGGCGGCTAAATTGTGCACAAAATTTCAGAAGGTTACCTCTGAGATTAGTGTTATGGCTGAATTGTAAGGAGTGAAGACATACGTGAGTATGGTCACCCAATATTTGGTAGAATAATATTAGACCACCGCACACCCTCCGGTATCTGTCACTGAAAACTTCCTGTGACTTCAGCATTTATGGTAGGACAGATTATATAGGCCCTTGACGTTAATTGTGGCTCTGCGTTGCGGTTTCTCCAGCACTTCTAAGTCGCGTTCTCACCAAGGTTACTAAGCTTGAATGGCGTATTCAACCTGAGGGCGCACATAAGTATTAAACATCAAGGGGAAGATGGATGAGTCAAATCTGCTGAATGGGCTCCGCAGCAATCCGACGTGTTTATTCGCTCTCTTCACAGCTGCCTCTCACTGGTTTGAGCAGGTAAGGTCACTTTGAATGACGCACCAATTTCGATTTCTTGGAAAATTGCAATCCTTATGGCCCAAGCCTATACACGTGGTCATGCCTAGAGAGCACTTGAACTGCGTGACGTTTTTCCACATTGAACCATGATGTATGCAGAACTGACCTGTGTGAAATCGTGTTGTGTGCACACTGGAGCTTTGCGTAGTCCTTCGGTTCTTTGCTCTCTCAACATAACTGGATATCATCCTCGACGTATGGGAAATCAGAACTAATGTCCGTCGCCGGAGCGTGTGTGAAAATCAACAATAGGCGGGCCCCGAGCATCGAGTCTTGTGGTACGCCGCACTCCACTTCAATCGACTGGGAAAGGGCTACTCGTACTCATAATCGCAACAGACCTCTGTGCAGGAAATTGCTTATCCAACGCAACGGTGGGCCACCAAACCCATGGAGCTAAAGTTTATGGAGAAGAATTCTTTGGTCTAAGCGATCAAACGCTTTTGAGAATTTCAGGTAAAAGACATGAACACCTGCTCAAAGATAAACTGCTTCAGTCCAGCCGTTAAACTATGGAACAATGGTTTATTACGGGTAAAATGTCGTTGCTTACCAAGTCTCGTGGGATGGAATTTATTGCGAAAAGTGTATTGCATTATAAAGATAAAAGCTGTTTGGTGGATTCATCTTAGAATTACGTAGACTAGCGGAGATATTCGCGTATTAAACGTATAAATCCATAAATCCATTGGTTGGGAGTTTGGTGGGACACCGTTTGATTACGTTTCATAGCCCCGGGCTAAAGATTCAAAAAATGAAATGTAAATGTGACAATGTATCGTCAAGTCGTTTTCTAAATAGCTCCAAATTGGGAGCAGTGATGATATAATTAGGGAGGGCATTCCAAGGTTGGTGCACGTAGAGGGAAAAGCAATTTCCACGGCATCCAAGCCATCTATACCGTATTGTCATTTTCAGAGTATGACCTCTTAGGTTAGTGTTGTGGTTCAGTTTCAGCAGCGGAGGGCAAATGTGGTTTGTGTTCTTCAGAATCTGGTAAACCATTATGAGATCCCCTGGAAGAAAGTCGATATTAATTGCTGCATATTCTTAGAGATTTCAGTCTAAGCTGATAGGGCAGATGGAAGAGGCCCCTGACATATTGGTTGCCCTCAGTTGAGGAGTCTTGAGAGCAACAAGATCCTGTTTCTGCCAGGGCTGCCAAGCCTGAATAGCATATTCCACGTGCAGTCGCTAGTACGCAATTGGTGGAAAGAGTGAGGGTTAAATTCGACCGAAGACTCTACGAAGAAGCCCGCATTTTTGATTGCTCGTTCTTGTCGCCTTCAGTGCTTGTTTTGAACACCCGAGACCTTCCTGTACCAATACACCCAGGTTACGCTCCTGAGAGGCCTTCACATATGTATGGTCTCCAAACTTGTAAACGCTCACCGGCTGGGGACGCAGATGGATCACCTTGCAGTTAGCTATGTCCAACTGAAGCAGGTTCCTCTTTAACCATTCCTAAATGGAATTTTGGTCATGTTGGAACATAACGTGATTTCTACTGTTACTAATAGGCCGCCATATCTTGACGTCATCAGCAAAAAGCAGGAAATTTGAGGAGGTAACTCTTACCAGATCGTTGTCAAAAACCTAGAATAAGCTCAAACCCAGCACTGAGCCTTGTGGGACACCAAATTCTACCTCAGTCTGGGTAGAGCGTGATCACCTAACGCGTATTTGAAGCGTCCATTGGTGAAGGAAGCTGCTAATCCAACCAAGTACAGGTCCACCGATTCCGTAGCTCTGTAGCCGATGAAGTAGGACGCGGTGATCCATGCGGTCAAAAACTGTGGAGCCGTTCAGATAGCTGACGTCGACTCCAAACCCATCATCCGGTAATTCCGTCTAATTACCTCGTGCAATCAGTAGGTTGGTGGTGCATGACCTGTGTTAACGGAAGCCATGTTGCTCCCGTGTCAAGATGTTGCATTTTTCCAGGTAGTCCATTAAAGCTTCAGCGACGACCGCTTGCATCAACTTCGCCAGCACAGGGAGGAGCGTCACTGGGCGATAGTTTGCAGGATCTGAACGGCTACCTTCTCTGAAATTTGAGGTGATAATGCCACGCTTCCACATAGTGGGGACTTGTTGTTCATCAAAGCACCTATGGAAGAAATGGGACAGTGGTTCATTTAGCTTGGTGGTCGCAGCCTTCAGTGGATTCAGGAGGATGTTGTCAGCTCCTGGAGAACTATGGTAGCTTAGTGAGAGTAACTTTCTTAGCACAATTGATGGGTTAACAATTACATGTGTAAAAATTAAAGTCGGTAGTGTACCTGACATTATGCGACAACTAGAGGCCGCGAGTTTAAACATTAGGCGTATTTTAGCCGCAGGAAATTAGCTGCTTCTTCGGCGCATTGTACTCTTCGACCTGGCGTGAAAAGTGGAGGGATGCTATGCTTCACTTTACGAAGATTGTTGACATGCCTTTACAGCAGTTTGTTTTTTGCCAGGAATTTTCAACTAGCACTGTTGATAAGTTACTTGCTCCTCATAGACAAGTGCAGTGCAATGGTTGCGATAGGTTAGGAAATTGCCCCACGTCTCTGCGTCTGGATTAATACTGTAGGCACGCCCTGTTGCATCCCTTAAGGCCATGCATTTTTGAGTCCTGCTCCTTAGAATTGAAGGCCTTTCTGAGGGACGAAGGGGATTGCTCTCTGATACTCTGGTGACGATGTTGCTGAGTCGATCAACGAACTCTGTCCAAACTTTGTCAAGGGGACTGTTGTTTGCGAATTCCCAAGCAGCTGCGTCTACGAGTTCTTTCAATACGTGGTAGCGTGGGATTGTGTGAGTTAGTTCCCAGTGTTCAGATGGATACTCTGCGTTACACACATAGTTGAACGTTATTACTACTAACTGAACACTGATACCCAATGGACTATCCATCAATAACTTGTCAACCATGAGGTCTTAATTCGATTAGCAGTTTCGCAGTGCATGAGCGCTTTTGTCGAACTCTTTGGTTCTCTGGTACTATGATTTTGTGATTTTCCAGATACTGCATGAGTGCTTCAGCGATGACTGATTCCATGGTCTCGGAAAGCACAGGAAGAGGCGTTACAAGACGGAAATGGGCTGGGTCAGTTCGTAAACCTACCATTAAAATGGAGTGATATCCCTGTGGCATAGTGAAAACGTTCTTTTACAGTGCCAGGCGGATCTACAGCCTCGAAATGAAGCAAGCTGCAAAAGAAATTTTGTAAAGAATATTGCTGTCAAAACGGTATCCAAAGAAGTTTGTTCAGATCCACAACAAGCCTCTCAAGAAGAAAATACCGGTGTTAATCTCAGAGGTAATGAATGTTTATTTGTTCTTGCCATTCGAAGGAGACCATGTACCAAATGATATGGGACACAAACTCTGGTCCGCGTTTATGAGTACCTACGCGACCGCCCATTTGCAACTCAGACCTACGACGCGTAGCCTTGTTATTCATGACCGTTAGAGCAACTCATCTGTCAGTTCGGCCTTTCACGCAGTTTATCATTTCAACGGCGGTTGCGGTGACAATATATTGGCAGGACTGACCGTCAGTTAACTCAGAGGGTAGCTGAACATGTGCTGAGGTGGTCTGAACAAATGATGCCGCAACAGAACAGAGTGGATCCGAGGATGAACTGGAGCCCAGCATCATCCACCACAAAGTATCTCTTGGTAACTGGACATCACTTGAACCTGGTGACTGCGTTCAACGTGTTATTGCACAACGACAATTTGCTAATTTTGGCAATTAGTGAGGCTTTTCTAATTAGGGCTTATCAACCACCGTTGTGTGCGCAGAAACTATTGCGACAACCAATTAGGTTACCATGGTCTGGATTTTGACATTTTGAATGGTTGTGCCAATTTTTTCATGTATATATGCGCCTATGTATTCCGCTTGTATCGGGTTTGCGACTGATGCGAACAATCTAAATGTTGACATAGCGCCACTTACGTATTCTCACTGCTTTGAGGAAATGGCCGTAGGATATACACTGTTTAACCTCTCTAACAACAACTGGTATTTAATAAATACTTCGCGTTTACCTGTGTTTAGAACTTTAACTGAGAGATATTGTTTAATCGAAATCAGATGCTCTGTTCCATTAGAAGCCACTCAGCTTTTCTATTTCTCTTATGACCACAAAATTGTTCTCCTTCCTTTAACCAAGAAAATATATTTGTTTTCTTCCATACCCGGAGCTCTCCTTCAGGCCACCATGAAATATCTGTTGCCCATTCAAAGTTTTGAACTGCATATCCTTGGCATTTATCTATGCCTTTAAGTATTATATGAAAGTATTTTAATTACCTGATCACGCTGATAAGTGCATACATCTTATACACGAGAATATATGTTATTATTTTTATAACTCTTATGCAAACGACGAACGTTTGCAAGCGTGCGCTGAACTCCACCCTTTCCTTGCAACATTTCTTTTCCTTTGGTAAGTACAAATCTGTTAACAACTTATTTACCAACTAGCTTTCGCCTTTTTGTCGTTCCGTTATGAATTCTTGCAAGTTGATGGCAGTTGTAGATGGTCAGCTACAATACAGGATTATATTCTAGACCACAATTAAGCGGCGGGTATTGGGGTGGGGGTAACTCAGCTTTATGCGGTAGCAAGTTGCGCTGGGTAGGTTTCATGGCGCGATTATATTTGTTTCGGCTACCTTATATCCCATTAGTGGTAAAAACAGAAATATGACTGGATTATTGAGTGCAAGGTTAAAAAATTTCCGTTTCTCCATGTTGGCTGGTTGGAAAATATTCCGTAAAAACGAAGAAAGAACGGCCTCAGCAGTACGCTAGTACGCAGTACCGACGCTTTGCTGCCGCGTAACAAACATTGGTCGCATGTGGTCTAAGCATACTGTGAGGGTCGCACTTCCGGTACGCAGATCCGAAAGCCTACGCAGCAGGTCATAAGGCAACCACGTTATATCTAGGCTACGGATCGTGAAAACAAAAATACCAGATGTCATGGCAGATGTCATAGGTTGTGTTTCCTCCCTGTCTCCGTTCTCCGCTATTTTCAGCTGTCATATACTGAAAACTTCTACTTATTTTCAACGTTCCAGTAAGTCTGTGGTTAAATGTACACATAACAGCACAAATTATCAGCATCTACATCAAGCGCACCATACTCTGCGTTGGCATGCAATCAGCATTATGTATTTCGCACACTATAGATAGACAGTTATGTGTTATTATATAGTTATCTATTCCACGGTTGTAGTTAGACACCGCAGTGCCTAGTTAGAAAGTGGGATAAGCAGATGCCATCCTTGTCGACACTCGGTATGGCATATCATAGCCGTGTTTATTGTTAACCATGTGACATCCTTGCCAAACTGCTTCATTTTAGTTTATGGTTATTACGAAAGATCATCGAATGGACAGAAGATCGAAGTTACAATCGCGTTGCACAGTAGATCGAAGAGACAAGCGTTCGTGCCGTGCATTTGATTTACCGTTAACTGCTAACGAATACAATGAAGAAGCGGTCGTTGATCATGCTGGATAACAAGCAAATATTTAGCTGTTGCAATACTAACCAATTATGTATAAGACAGTTTCCTCGAACGTGCAGCAGCCTTGGGTTGCGGTGATGGATACCAAGCGATCACTTGTGCATCCTCCGGACCTGATATCGAGATATTCTGTGGCACGTTGTTTCATCAATGATATTGGACTGTTACTTTAAGCGCAGCTATCAATGCTGCAGACCGGTTACCGATTAGTGCTGCACAATCCACATACCGATGACAAGCCATTTAAATCCGTCATTGTCTTTTCAATGGGACATCGCTTTACCTTTTCTACTGCGGATTCAGCAGTTTCACGAAATATCACAAATAAATAAATAAAGGGTACATTCCGCGAGAATGCAAAGCACAGTCCAAATGATTTGTCCGGACATTATTTACAACGGAATCGCTTGTAACGGATAATATTTATTCGAGTGTTTTCAGGGCATTTGCAGGGTTAATTGTTTGATTGCATCTTTCAAATTGACGGAGTGGTTGATGACAATAATAATCAGTGTAAATAAATGTAAATCTTCTAATAAAGTTTAATGGCCAACATTGGATTCCTTTTCAAGGGACTTGCTTCCATGCAGGTCAAACCCTCGAAAAGTTTCACTAGCACTTCCATATCTGTTCTGACTGTGTGCTGGTGTTTCTTTAAAGCAGGTTTTCTATCATCAACTGTACTCATCTTTGGAGCTCTTTTAAGTGTATAGATAAAAATATTTAGGCCATATATTCCGTACCGGTTATTTTGAGTCAAGCACTGTTATTACTCGTCATGGAGTCTATGGTATCTTGCCTCAGATTTGGTGGACTATTAGTTTGTAAGCTAAAATAAGATTTTGCAAAAGGAAATGCGATGTAAACTGCTATGTCATGCGCGTTCCGATTACCCGAATTGAAGCGAGTGTGCGCAATTCACTAACCAATTATCGATGAGCTTTGCATCACCTAAGATGAATTTTTTAAACACTACACACAGGAGGTGTGCGCAAAAGAAAAATGGTAACGAAGCTCCTTAAATATTTTTATCCATTTCAACTAGACCATAAAGGTCCACCCAATTCAGAAAGGCATGTATGCAACTTATCTATCAAAGCTTTGATTCAACTACAGATTAAGGCCTTATCCTTAGGACCGAAATTCTGCTTAAGCAGCCGCATTGTGAGCAAGTTCACCATACAACTCAGTTTGAAAACTTAATGCATCAACTGGATGACTTGAAGCACATCTCCTTTCTAGCCCATCTCTTTTCGAACAACCTCGGTGCATCTATAGCAACAATATCCGAGCAGCGAGAAAAGATCGCCAAATATCTTGTCCAGGTAACATCGAGAGCCGATCAAGGAATTACGATCGAATCTTAATATTCTTCTTTCTATAACGGAAGAAGGGTCAGGTTGGGCACCCAATGGATAAATCCGAATACGTAACTAAACTGAACGGTATTTCGCAGGATGAGTAAAGTCTTGCGTGAGACAATCCAGAAGGACAAAACCGCGGAAGATGAAAAATATTTCGACTGTCTTAAAACAATTAAGGAGGATGCACGTGATAAGCGACTCGTTATTTGTATATATAATTCTTGTTGTCTCTCATCCACCCAGGCTTTATGGCTTACATATAGTTATCAAGCCACAAGTTACTAAAGGTACAACAATTGATGTATCGGGTTATGCTTTCCACGCAGTCTATATGGATCATCAAATTAATAGCAACTGTACGCAGGAACTCTCCAGGTATTTGCAGAAGGGTTCATTTTAATTTGTTTACAAGATAAATTATCTAAAGTTTGACGGAAAACTGATGCTCTCCTTTGACGTGGAATCACATTCACGAATGTTCCGTTACTGGAAAACGTTAACTATATTATTGAATAAATAACCAAAAAGGAGAGGAACATCTGCATCCCCAAACTATTATTATAAAAATTAACTTTGTAGTGTACCTATAGCAGGCAGTATCGGTTTGATGGAATATTTTATAGACAGATATACGGAGTCACTAATTGGTCGCTTTTAGGACTTCTTCTAGCTAACCATATTTGTGATTTAGTTAGATATTTCTTAAGAATTCGACAGCATTAATCACCTCCTTCTCCTCCACAAACTTACTGCCTACGGTATCCACCTGTTTGGAAGGCTATGTATACGGCAGAGCAATCAGTGTAAGAGTGACCAACACGCACTCCGAATGCCTGTAGGTCTTCAATGATGTAACGCAAGGATCCGTCTTCGGCCTGCTACTGTTTTTAGTCGACATCAATTACCTTCCAGCAATCATTCTACCCCGATGCAAAAAATACAAATGACGCTAAAATATGGAGAACAATTCCTTCAGCATCCGACTGTCTCTATCTTCAGGACGATCTGGAAAGTTTACCGAGTAGCGAGAAAGGAATCAGCTCCCACTGAACAATGTAAAGTGCCACCAGTTGACGGTGTGTAGCATCTTCCTCAACACATATCTTGTGGGGCAATACGTGACTAACCAACACGGATTAGGGATAATCGTACAAATATATTTTAGCAGTTCGCTCCAATATTCGAAAGCAGCAAGCGTGGCGAACTGGAACTCCAGGCTTTTAAGTCGAGCTTTCGGTACCTTCGAGCGACGGCTAATACTACTGCTGATTAATTCGTATATTCGTCCTCACTTTGAATACGCAGTTCAGCCGCGGTGTCCATGGTTAAAACGGGACATTCGATTTCAGAGCAACCCCAAATCAAAGCCAACAATATACATATGGACTATCTGGTCTCAGTTGCGAACTGCGCCTTCATTTACTCGCTGTGTTCTCTTCAGAATACTGATGGCTTCGGTAGGGGGTTGTGGGGAAACTCATTCTCAATTACCGGATACAGACTGAGAACAAACACCCTGGTATATCACTGCAGACCCTAGACTCTTAAGAAAAATGCCGATACAAGTATCTGAAACTAATGACAAAACACACACGTTTAAAATGTAGAAAGTATTTTTACTCACTTAGGATGTGTTCCCTCTGGAATGCGCTAATAAACACACGTAGTGAACGCTTCAGACTAGGGTATACGAAAGACTATTAGATGTTAGGCTTAGTGACAAAAGCTTAATTATTGCTAATTTACGTTCCACCATGGAACATTCTGATTTCCATTTTCTCCTGCAAATCAATCCTGTGGACCTCGTAGATTTATGCTTTTTATCCCATCATACACTATGAACTATTGAACTATCTAGGCTTGAACGGGGTCCTATCGATTTCTATTGCAGGTACATATATTAACATTATTTGTTTGTGATATGCACGTCGAGGTCTTTCTTCTACTCGACAGATTCAAGGCCGCACATCCAGCTCTGAACTTCGCCATTGAGTTCGAAACAAAAGGAAGGTTGGCTTTTCCAGACGTACTACTGAAGACACAGGAAGATAGTTCTCTTGCGATAACTATCATGCAGAAAGCGACGTGAGGCGATCAATACACGCGCCTTCTGAGCTTCGTGCCCTGAAATTACAAACGGAACATGACCCGCTGCATGTATTACTGTGCCAACAATACCTGCAGCCCGTAGACGCTTGAAGATCGGATTATCAAAAGGCCACCTTCAAATGGGTATTCTTTTTTATTTAGCAAAAAGAAAGCCATGGTCCGTCAGCACCATAAGCATCTTTCCGCTGTTCCGAGGAAGGACGTGTTCGTGTATGTTCCCTTTAAGGGAGACGTCGCTTTTGACCTAATGCATAAGAAACCTTGCGCCGCAGCAACTAAAACCTTCCCAGCAGCCTATCCACGCGTTCTCGCGGAAAG
>CALYDF020000778.1:0-24163 GCA_944474145.2 Dicrocoelium dendriticum | reverse complement strand
CGCTTTTAAAGGAATCATTAGCTGGCTTTGTGAAATTGATATATTCCTCGGTCCCTAAAGAAACCGTACATACAGTCAGGAGCTTTTCGCAAATCGCTAGTGTGGCATCAGATCAAAATCCGAAAATGTGTGCACCTTTTAGACTGCTTGAATCTCGATGTGTCCAAAAGTGAACACTAATGGTTGTAACTGCCGCCACTATCACCACGTACATAGTTACCCGATGTAATCCTGCACCGTTTCGCGAACCAAACCGCAAACTTGAACGTCCACATTTACCCACGACAGCATATCATCCGTTTGCAGCAATTACCGCGACGCCATCTCATATTTAGTGCTCGGAGCGTTTACCGAGAATTTACCTCGGTATCCGCAACACTGTGAAGGACGAGGTCGGTTGTTTTCTCGCATAATTAGTCTCCTTTACGCTACTGAATTCTGCGTAATGTGTCGCACAGCTAAGACAATACTTCAGTGCGATTCGTCTAACTCCACCGCGATTTGCTTTTTGGAACCAACGCTTTCACCCTGAATTGTACATTTGTCACTTCGGTTTCGTATGCATCGATGCGCCTCACAAACGTATGACACCGCCTTATGGAAACCCTTTCAACGTCTTTGCTTTAAAGGCGACCTATTTCGGATTGGACAGAATTGGTTCTAAAGAATCTTCAACTACTGATTGATTTAAATTAGCCTACGTCGAATTAGACTCACCATAGCAGACTGCCGACACTGAAGCTGAATGAACTCCGCCACAGACACTCCAATCACACAACAGATGGGCGACTCCAGTTTTCCCTCCCCTCCCCAACCAGCACTTGTCACAATCGGTCACACAAAAATCTACACTTTTGGACGGGCAGTTAACCTTTTTTGTACACTAACTACTCACGTCAAATAGCACAAATCGAGCCTTTACCATTTTGAATCAATATTTGGGGGTATTTCCTTTTTTCACAACGAGTTCCTCGACATTACAAGAAAATTGGCATCAGGCGAATTTCACAGCGCAGCACTTAAACGCGAAGGCGAACACCAGGATCGAATACATTCCTGACGTCTCTAAGAAAAGGGGTTTCAGGGCGCTACCATTCAAATGCGACCAAAATGAAGGAGGTTCCGTTACCCTCTCGGGCAATCTATGATAGCCTTTACGCCGCTGAGCTTGTGCATTTGCATCAAGTTTTAGTTTAAATCCGAGCTGGACAGGCGCATTTCTCGAGTTACCGCATCCATCGCTTACCTGTTTCATTTTGCTTGTGGTAGGAAGTTTGTTAGCCAAACTGAACGAGCACTGTCTACAAGGATTACAGTGCATATTCCGTGAAACCTGGTGGCGAATGGGCTAGCGCTGCCTGCCACTATTATCGCCCGACATAAACTTGACTGCATTATGTGTGAAAATCTTCGTGCATCATTTAGCATAATCAAACAACAGAGCGTCGCCCGCTTATTTTAGTTCAAAGAGTCTTCGGCAAATAGCCGACTGAAACACAGTTGGTGTAAACAAGCTGAGTTTGTCGCCAGTCTCACCGTGACTTGTTGAGGTTAGTGGCCACGTTCCACAAGGTGGATTGCCAGCTAGCTCATCGGAAGTTTGATCTTAGCCCACTTTGATGGAGAGACTCTCGGCCGGTTGGTAGCATTGAGCATACTAGTCACCGACGCAATGGTAACCAGTAGCTATTATATGCACCAAGGAACGTGTACAACTTCGCCTAAATAGCTTAGAACGTCATGTGGCATGTGTTCGCACTATCGGTAGCCCTAAAGGTACCACTTAACGAACTGTGAACAACACTTGATCTATAGCTATGGCGACAACCCATAGTAATCCTAGTTTACAGTAACTACTGCTAACTCCGGGTGAACCTTCGCAGAGCCAGAAGCAAATCTAAATGGAAATCACGGTGTACCTTACTCGGGATAGTCCACGTTGCTTTTGAAGGAAAACAGCAGTGATCGTTAAGGAGAAAATTATCAGTGGAGTTGAACGGGTTTCCATGGATTAGGTGCAAAGCATGTATATATTTATTTCCTACAGACTGCACCGTTTGTGGACATTGGTGCAGTGTCACGCAGGCACGTGCTTCTGCAACCACCTGACCCAATAACTGCACACTACATTGAGTGATTCTATGTACGCCATCCAGATCCTGTCGGAGGAATGCGGACTATCGCCGCCTCATGGTCATGTTTAACCAAGGCTATAAGGATTTTTGCAAATCTTTAAATAGTTGCAGTTTCGGAGATTGCGGTGGCAAAATTAGGAGTTAGATTTTAAGCAGTAATGCTCCTAATTTAATATATCCTCCAGATCAATGTGAAATGGTGGTTATCCCGAATTCCGAGCTAGCTTTAGGCTGAATAAAAACAATTGATATCATGCAGTAGCACACATCTTTCTATAATTTGACTACTTATTATGATGGCATATCCGAGCAATCCTTCCTCAATCATCACTTCAATCAGGTGCAAAATGTCTCCCTGTATATTCGGCAACATAGAGTGCGCAAGCGGGCCAGTTACTGAACATCGACTCTTGCGAACGCGAAACTTATTTTATTTATGTATGCATCTTTTTTGCCCTACCAATTATATAAATTATTTCCTTTGCAATACACATTCACCGATCCCTTCACGCTTTTTTCTTTTGTCGTTTTTGCGCATTAATTTGCCTGCTACTTACTTTCGAACCCAGGACAGCTAATCTCTTTCGCATACTTGCCCACCTGTGATGCCACTAAACTATGTAAGACGGCAGACGACTTTATGAAACGTTAGCTAACTCGGATATAACCTGACGCATTTTTTAAATCAATGCAAATACCTGGCAGGCATTTTATAACGCCTGGTCTTCCGGCTTCAGGACCATTCGATTATCGCATTTATAAATGGACAAATCATTTGTATGAAATCCGTACGGTCTAACTTGTAATCTGTTTGAGTTAAATGATTTTGGAATGAATTAGGAGCGCCTCGCATCAGCAGAAATTCAGATAAAGCAACTTGCGTTATAAAGGTTCACCAGTCGTCTGTTTCGCGCTATTAGGTCTTGTCAGTTTTACCATTCCATTGGTCCTCTTCCTAAGATTGCTGCCAAATTGCTAGTGACTTGCGCCAACTAGCCTGCATCTGAAGCGACGGGGCCGTGTTGGACAGCATACCACCTTAATTAATCGTTAGCAGACTACGATATAGTCTGACACATCGTCCACTGCAATGCGGCACATGCCAGGCAGATAGCAGTGTTTGGTCTTTCGTCGTCATGTCTTCCCGTGTACGACACCCACGAAATGACACTATTTTTTGGAAATCCGTAGGTGCGCTTTTGTAATACATATGAGTAGAATGATTTTGGCGAGTATTCTTAGTTCGTCGCAATCGGCCGACAATACAGAAAACTCAACTCTACTTCTGAGAAAGTACCAGACGGTATTTCCGCCTTATTTATAAAAGAGTTGGCATTGAAATAAATGAATCAAACAAATACTGCGCGGAGTTCGTTGTAGGCATGTATTGCCAAATCCACCAAAAGAAACAAATAGACGGAGAAGATTCGTTTGTTATATCCATGATATACCTTTGAGTTCAAAGAAGACATGATTTCTGTCATTAATATTGACTGACGAAGTGCTATATTTTCTGGAAAATTCATCGCCTTGCAAAACAATATGCTGTTCTTACACGGTTACATCTAGGTAATAAGGTGGTGGTTTGCTTATTAAACTTAAGTAAGATATTGGAACAGGGGTTTGATCGCCCATCTCAATGTTGTCTCTCCAGCTGCTTTTGTATCTGAGCTTTGAGAGATCTGTTCTCTCAGAAACCATGGATGCATAGGTAGGTTTAAACAAACGGGATGGATCTGCAGCAAATATTCGTCATGCTACCGACCTTGAGTTTGTCTGCTTCAGAATACTGGTAAATGCCAGATACTGAGGTGGATAAATCTAAAATTACTCTGATTTTGGGATTATCCCCAGTCCGAATCCGCCAAATGAAACGAGTGGACAATGGGCAGTTGGTTGATATAGCGATGGGATTTGAAACCGAGGGAAAACGGGAATACCTATCTGTCAAAAACAGTTTAACTGATGAAGCGCCATGGGTTTTGGCAATTTAGGACACGGCAAAAACAAATCTTTTCTTATAAAATGGAAACAGCTAGCTGTTAACTATGGATGTTCAATTAGCGAATTAGACGAAGATAGAAAACATAGGAATTCCTTGTCAAAAGGAGAAGAATACCATATTTTTGTAGGCTTCAGTAAATGACAACCTTACTAGATCTGCTGAACTTCTGATATTCATGTGAAATATACCTTTGGGAACTTACTGGCATCTTTCCTGCCGAACTACATGCGTGGGCTGTGGCGCGCATTCTCACAACGCAAGCTTGTAATGAACAACCTTCAAGCATCAATGCAACAGAAAAGGCCCACGGATTGGCAGTAACTCAATAGACGGACCTTGACGATGTATTGGAGTGTGCAAAACGTGATTAATACTACTGCCTCAAATAATACACGATTTACCGGTTAATTTCGTTCACGAGGATTTTAAAAATACAAATGTTTGCATTTACGGCAGTACACAAACATTATATCAGCTTGTGTTTAAGTGAAAATAAATAGCTGAATGTTGTTTGCAATTGTTATATTTTATGGAACAACGATTACATTGGTGCGACAATATCTAGCATCACATCTAGCATCACAAGTTTGTATCCGTGTCCCAGTGTGCTACATGGCCACCGTAAATGCCTTGCTGACCTCAACATAAAGAATGCACCGATATGTAGAGTACGGCACACCATAAGGAGGTCAACTTGCATCCGGCGGTAGGACAAGACATAGAATCCTAGCCACCTGCACCGGTCTTCAAACCGCAGGCTACGTAAATTCGTGATATGCCTGGTAGCAACATGCTGGGCCCGTTCGATATTCTGTGCCTCGCACTACGTAGTTGGAAACTAGGCGGGCAAACAGTACTATAGCATTGGTCACATAATGGCGAGTAACTAACCCTTCCGACAATGTGCCAAATCTAGGACTGCGCGCCCAAAGCCTTCATAATTCTATACGATATAGGCCGTTCTTGTTGCCCACGTACTTCAAATGGTAGCGCAAAAGCACACGTATGTCATTCATGGAGGGTGTGGGATATACTGGTTGTCCGTCAAGGCTGTATGTCCGGCCGTCAGGACACTTCCCTAAGCTCATGAATACAGACATGGCTGGGATGAACAGAAGTTTGAATTATGCAGACCATAAGGATAAGCGGTTGAGGTTATGCTGAAGTCCGCCACATCCTCGGGAACGCCAATGTCTCCAACTCGTCATGCCATCCGCAAACATGAAACACAGGGACCGGAGAAGCCGAGGCAGATCGTTGATGTGGAACAGGAAGAGACTGGTCCCAGCACAGTACGCCAATTGTAGATGGATACATGTTAGTTTGATGAGCATTGATTTTACCCTCCACTTTCGTTAAACAAGAACATGGCAAGTCTACTGGTGCATTAATCCATCGATATATAGCTAATTATATACAGATAGATACATATAAATAGTCATGTATATTCACATATGTACATATTTATTTTTGAAGTACCCAGGCTTTAATATTCACCTGCTTAGAAGTAATCGTTAGTTCATAGAAAGATTCAAGCTTCCACATAAAAGTTAGGTTTTGAAGCTTATTATTTAAGACCTTTAATTCTGTCTTGTAATATACAAACATCAAACACTGTTTTTGGCAATTATATAACTGTCCGGGTATTCAGGAACGGAGTAGGTCTGCAGGGCATTTTCCATTTTACCTAAAACATAAAAGACGACAGTTACTGACGTACAAACATATCACTCTCCAGACATTTCCTAGCAATTTACCAGTACATGCAATAACTGCGAGCAAAATGCAGTCAAATGTGAGTTAATCCTCATTGAAATAAAGCTGGAAGTTTTCTTAAACCATGTATAACATAATAGAAACATTTGTATTGCAATTTATTGCGAATGAGCTGAGAGTGGCTAAGAAATCAATTGACGCCAATTTCTTTCATCATAACATTTTCTACTGTGATATCCTAAACTCCAGTATTCACCTGATAATAAAGACTAAGTTTAAATGCACATACTATAGGTTTTCCCTATCAGTCAAAAAATATACAGTGAATTCTTCGGTAAGTTAAACTTGATAATTCACGCCACTAATTGAATGCTAATACGAGAACACAACCGAATCTTTATCTTTAAACAGAGCGTTTTAGAGCAAACATAATTTGCATTTGCATTTTAGTTATTATCTTTTTTATCCGTAACTTATTCACACTGGTTATATAAGATAAGGTCGAACAACTACCGGTGTCGATACTTATAAGAAAAATGTTTTGTTGCAAGGAGATATAAACTTGCTTCCTCCCGACATTTACCAGTGGCTAATATTCTTGTAGGATGAATTGCATACCGTTCTTAAATAAACGAAAATAATTCCATTAAAAGCTATCTGAAATCGAATCCGATGCGCTTCTTCCCTAGCTGTAACATAATACCCATTCTGAATCGTCAAGGGAATATGAGTAACGAAGCCATGTATCAGGTAGAAGGGAATAAGTAATATTTGATTGAACTTCAGGAGTCAGAACCCTGTGGATATTTCCACATTTTTTGGTATGCCGCTACAGTTGTCAGTATTGAAAACTTACCACAGATTTTCGTGTTTCAAGTGCGCGAATATATAGTGGGTTTTTTGACAGGGTGTTGCTGGTTGTGGCAAAAATAAGGAGTAAGCTATTTTAATCATAGCGGCAAAAAGCGCGGTTTGTTACGGCTTTTCTAGCCCGCGGTTGCCATCAACATATAATCTTAGTTAAGGTGGACCAAGAGTAACTATTTAGTTGAGCCGCTTGCAATATCGTTCGATTAAGAAATGTGCTGTTTCTTTGTATCCCCTGTAAAGGACAAGTGAGCTACTATCTAACGCAATGGCGTGAAGAATACCCTAAGTAAGCTTCTTAACTTTTGCCAGAACAGAGCTATGAGGTTTGTCATGGAAGACATTATAAAGGTCGAAAAGGCAACCAATCACAGGAAAGCCACGATATAGGAAATATTAAGCTGAATTGGAGTTTGAGTTTCATTTAATGAATCGTTTCTTATTATTAGTTTTATGATACTTTATAATCGTTGCTAAATGGATAATCATTGTTTTAATTGTTGAAGATTGGTTTTGGTGGGGCATCAATGTGACTTTCTTCCACTGAGCCTGCATGGCACTGGAAATGATAGTTAAAGTAATTAGCAGCAGGTTGTCGTCATTCCGAAGATTTTGGACAGACTAAGAAATTAAATTGTTTACCCGATACAAAATTTGTGTTTTGCAGGATTAAATTCAAACAGTATTGCGCAGAACATGCTACTTCAAAATATAGGTTTATAAGCATGCCGGTAATACTGTAGAAGGTACATATAATGATGTTAAACACCGCCTGTACCATTCGGAGAATTACTTTGTAGTTATTTTTAAATACTACAGTGGTGGCACCGAATGTCTAATAGATTTCATTTCAACAGTTATACAGACTCAGATTTACGTTCAAAATAATCCTAACTTTAAAAGCAATATCTGTTCGGAACCTTGTTCTAGCTTGTACATTTTGCTTTGACAAGAGAATGCCAGCGACACAATTGTTACACATAATCGCATAATAACGTGTTATATTAAATGGTTGGTTGGCGGCATCCGGTTTCGGATTTGCCTTTCACTGTGGCAAGCCACAGGACGCCTGCGCCTACAGAGGGACCATGGATGGCTTGCGCTGCACCACCCACAGCTCCAACCACACACCCCATATCCAGTGTAAACCCGAAGGAATAAGACCTGGTGGCATGCGGATGGGAACCACGTTTCATCAACGGAGCCGGCCCAAACTCCTTCACAGGCAAACACAAGCACCCTGCATTTGGGAATCCAGCGCACACAATTCGTTGGCTGGACCGTAGTCCGCTCCACACTGATTGCATGGAACCACTCTTTGATCCTAACACGGCCACAAGGACCGTGCATCCTGTCCCCTCCAGCAACGACCAACTGTCTCATGGAGCCAGTATGGACGAGATAGTGGGTAATAGAGGGGTAGGCACCTTGTCAACATTCACACCAAGCGCATTCAAACCAGGGATATCAAACAACAGCTAAACACTTGAAATAGAGAAAGAAAAAGATAAAAACTAGATTAATGCGTAATTAAACTGTGATATAAACCTTAATTAAATAGCATGTGTAATAAGTTGTTTACAAACAACTCCTAGCTAAGTGCATAAGGTCAGAAAGTATAGTTCATGGAGTGCCACGAAAGCAAAAATGTTATGGAAATCGAATACAACTGGCTTAGACAATGTGTGCAAGTTAATGAAATAGAGTACAGGAAGATATTTATATGAGAACAAAAGCATTAAGCTAAAAACTGTAAACCCATCACCTGAAATAAGGAGACTTAGCATGCAAGCACGCGGTTAGTAAACCGAATTCAGCTGCCTACAAACGCTGCGCCGGCTTGCCATAATTCTCTGTAGGACCCGTCGTCGCTTCTGTAGTGGCCCCTAATGGCATAGCTCATGGCCAACTAGCCATTTGTATTATAAAGAAAGGCATTAGGACAGTACCGAATACCTGCCACCTGAAATAAAGAGACTTAGCATGCAAGCATGCGGTTAGTAAATCGAAAAACCAAAGCAGCGTACCTACAAACGCTGCGCCGGTGCTGCCTACGTTCACTGCGGGACCCGTCGTCGCTTCGGCAGTGGTCCCGAGTGACCTCTCTTATGGCTCACTAGGCCTGCCTGACTAAGGCACTCGCGACCGCATGTTCTACAGCACCATGCGCTCGATGTCGATGGAGTACAATGCATCGGTGCTTGCCGCTTCCGCAACTGCCGCTTCTTCTCTGCATGCAGGAGGGATTTCTCTCACACTTCAGATACTGCCTTCGTGATTAGATTGCGCCATGCACCACGATCAACCGCCTTCGATTCCCATGATCTGCAATCAAGATTAGAATGTGTGAGGCTCACTTTAATCATGTCCTGGTAACGTAACTTTGGTTTCCCAGCATGCCGCTTCCCAATACTCAGCTGACCTTATAAAAGTTGTTTTGGTATCCGAGCCGAATCCATACGGCTCACATGACCGAGCTATCTCAGGTGTCGCAGTAAAAGTATGCCGTCCACTGCATATATCACACTTCGGCGCAACACTTCCGTGTCTGCGACTCTGGCGCCCCAACCGATCTGCAAAATTCGTCGCAGACACTGCTGATGGAACCGCTCGAGATATCGCACATCCCGCCGGTACATCGTCCACGTTTCACTGCCGTATAGAAGAACGGACAGTACCATGGATTTGTACACCATCAGCTTCGTGCCAATGCTAAGCTGATGGTTGTTCCACACTCGGTACTCAAGCTTCCCGAATGACGCTGCCGCCTTTGACACGCGAATACGCAACTCAAAGTGTAGCTGCTGAGCAGTCGATATCACACTCCCAAGGCGGGAGAGCCTATGGTGCGCTGTGGCTGGTGGTGGCTAGATCCTGACAGATGGTTTACCCACTGCTGCTACTGCTGCGCCATAGTCACATGTCCTGGGCGTTTCCACGTGGCGACAGCTGGGTGGGAGTTGGGTTTCGCCCTTCTTCCTGCTAAGACCGAGGACACCAATCCGCATTCGGAGAATTACTTTGTAGTTATTTTTAAATACTACAGAGGTGACACCGAATGTCTAATAGATTTCATTTCAACAGTTATACAGACTGAGATTTACGTTCAAATTAATCCTAACTTTAAAAGCAATATCTGTACGGAACCTTGTTCTAGCTTGTACATTTTGCTTTGACAAGAGAATGCCAGCGACACAATTGTTACACATAATCGCATAATAACGTGTTATATTAAATGACAGTCTTCCATACCAGCAAGCCAAAAGCTGAGAGTTATCATCCAATCTATTTTGCTAGACATGTTGTGGGTAAGGCTTACTGATTCGTTAACGTATTTAGTTAATTCCTCTTTACTACGTAGATATTTTAACTTGCACATCGATTACTTTGAATAAGGTCACAAAAAATTGTACACAAATATCAGATCAACGTGTAGCCTTCGGTAACGGCAATCGAAAATTCCCAGTGACTTCAGAATGTGCTGGTAGGACAGATTTCATAGACCTTTGACATCCTTTTTTGTCATGCGTTGTAGTTTCTCTAGCATTTCCAAGTTTTGCTTTAATCGATTTTACCATGATTGTGTGAGATGTTCCACCTAAGAGCGCACTCAAGTGTTGTGCAGCTTGTGGAGGATGCGTAGGTCTCAACGTCCGAAATCTCCCCGCAGAATGCTGATGTGTCCGTTGCCTCTTTTTGCAGCGTAAGCTGACTACTTGATCAATTTTGTCAATTGAATGAGCATATAAATTTCTCATTCCTGAGAAGTTTAAAAAGCATGTGACCCAACCTACAAATGAAGTCATGCCTATGGCGTGATTGAACGGCGTGACAATTCTATACATGGAAGGGCAGTGTATTCTGAACTGAGCAGAGATAACTCGTGTTAAATAACTAAAGAAATAAATAAGTAAATGCTTTATTGCAGGCAATGCGGGGCTTGCCTGCGGAGGCATGATCAGGATAATACATACAGATAGGGCAGGTAGTGGAATAAAAATATAGCAAGATAGGCTCTAACGTACTGGATTTTTTGTCTTGTATATGCAACTGTAGCTTTAGTGGCCATGGTGAGTGCACTTTTGAAGGATGACTGAATGTTTGAATTTGTTTGCTGTGTTCGCCATCGAATGAAGTGTTCAAAGGAACTCTTCCAACGGGATGAGGTCTGTGAAGTGGAGATCCACCGGAATCGTAAGAGGCTGTGACTTTAGTTATATGCGAATCACATCCGGCACGTGCGCAATGTTGTTCAACGGACCTTTGAGGCTTTATATAGAGAGATCGCTTACCAGGGGAAAAGCCACCACAGGCTAAAACGCTGTCGCCCAACTGTTCGCTTGAACGGGATTAACACAAACCGCCCAGCTGGCACCACGTGGAGGTTGTTCGGCTAGCCATCCTGGAGTTTTCTTCGCCTTTCAGCTCTCTGATCGCTCACCATAAGTTGAAATCATCCGCGACGAATAGGAAATGGGAAGTTATTGCCCTCGTCAGGTCGGTTATGGAAGATTCCCGATTGTTCTCATCAGTCGCAAACACATTACAAACAGAATCACAGACACATTTATATACATTGGAAAATATTGGCACATCAACAAAACTGTCAAAATCAAGACCAAGACAATCTGATTGATTGGCTCAAGAGTTTCTGTGCACATAACCCAGGTTGATAAGCGCTAATTAGCAACGCCTCACTGAGTGCCAAACGTATCGGGTCTTGGTTACGTAATAAATCCTTTAACGCATTATTGCGGTTCACATGGTGACTAGTTGTCAAGAGGTGTTTGGCGATAGATGATGACGGACTCCGATTCGTTCTTTGGGGCGTTCCGTTCTGTTGCGCTATCATTTGTTCGACCCACTTTGGCAAATGATCAGCCACCCTCTGTGCCAACTGACGGTTAGTCCTGCCTATGTAAACATCACCGCTACTGCGAGTGAATTGATAAACCACATGAGAGACCGAACTAGCCGAAGCGTAGCTCTGACGGTACTGAAGAATCAGTTTTCAGGTAGTGTGCAGGAGCCGCAACTGTTTAATCGTGTATGTGAAATTTAAGGCGAACCTGTGCTTGTGCCCAATATCATTTGCCACATAGTCCCCCTTGAACGGCAGAACCAAATAGACAGGATATTTCTCTGTGGTTGCACTGGCAATTTCTTCTTGGGGGTTTGCTGTGCATTCGGATGAACTTATCGGAATAACCATTCGATACTAAGGTCCTATCAAGGAACTTTGCTTCAGCTTTCAGCAATTCCGGACTACAAATTTGTCTAGCCCTGTAGAAAAGTGTCTTCACTAGACGGCGTTTTTATGCAACCGGGGCAAAACTGGAAATGTGAAGGTACTGCCCACTCCAGGTCGCCTTGCGGTAAACGGTGCGCATCAGTGTACCTCCATTCAGTCTCTTGATGAGGATATCCAATAATGTCAGGCTGCCATGTTGTACTATCTCTTGGGACACCGATAGGTGTGGGGGTGAATTGAACCCAAAGTGGTTAACATTCGCACAAAATGTTCGCTTCTGGCAAATACCAAAATGTCATCTACGTACCGTTTGTACAGTTTCGCCTCACTAATACTGGCAGCAACTTGACTTTCAATCAAGCCAAGAAAGATATCTAAACTGGTCCCAATAGGCTGCACATAGCGATGCAGTCGATCTGCTTGTTTGGAGTTTCACCTGAAATTCAAACCGTATATTTTCTGTGCATAGTAGGATCAGATATCTCAAATATTCCACAGAGAGGCCCACACGCATGTTTTGAGTCAGAATGAAATGACATAAATCGTAAACTGCTTCATGAAGGAGTACGATTGTGAATAGTGTGCCCACGTCTATAGAGTACATGAGCTCCGAGCCCAGTGAATAATGTTCCAGTGTCTCCGCTAGTTCGAAAGGGTCTTCCAGGCAGTGCGTAGTCAGGAGTTTACGCACTGGATCTAAGAGTTTCGCCAGCCACCGAGCAACGTTAAGTTAGGGCAAGTTGTTCATACACCTAATCGAGAGCACTGGGTTACCTGGTTTGTGTAGTTTGGGTGCGCCCCTCATTCTTGGTGTCTGCGTCCCAGTCGGTTTCAGTTGCCTATACTGCGACTAAGTGATGTATCCATGTAGCAAGAGTATCTGGAGAGATGCGACACCGGAGAATAAATCTTGGTGGAGAAGCAGGTAGCAAGGGAACTCCAGATACTCTTGCGTTACTATCGTTTCAATACGTAACCAGACGTTGGTAGCAACTTTAGTTACACGCATGGCCAGCTTCGGTGGTTATGTGAGAAACTCGTGGGTTTCAACTATTGCACTTAACAAAAGGCTGCATGAACGGTATTTGCACCGCTGTAACATTAGGTCCAATGAATGAAGTGATTCACGCCACATGGTTTCTCATAATATGGCCACCTGATTCATTGACTTGATGCTTGTTAACAGCAAGCATATTTCCTACACATTTTGGTACATAAGTCTTAATTAACTACTTATAAAAACACGTCAGAGCTTATATAAAACCGGAATTTCTCATTTGATGTCTTTCAGCTTTCTGTAATGAAGAATTTCGCAATAATTTTGGGTTATGTGGTAGAATACTTCGTCAAACATAGTCAAAATAATTTAGCATTTTATCTGCCTTTAAGCAAGCAGTGAATTTTATAGACGTTTAAACGAAAAACTCTCATCGGTTATAAAACGCAATAAACCTGCTATTGTCCGGAATATTTTGCTTTGTCATAGGGTTAAATTGTTCCTTTTTTATTAAGGGTAAAATATGTAGGGAAAAAATTAAGTTCATGAAAACTTTGAAGCATGAAGCTGTTGATCCTGATGGTAATATCATATCAACTAGCTGCGAGCTGTGAGAAGAAATACAAATACAAAGTCTTTGTCAAAATATGAGTGGAGATTAATTTCCTTCCAGTTTCGAACATGAATTTATATATTTTAATTATCGCAACTATAACGGCGTACGGGTCTCGTAGAGAGAGAATAAATGGGTTTGGTTTCAAAGGTGAGTCTACAATGAAGCTCCAGCTGATTGGTTGCTACGTAACACACCTCATTATTATTTGGCTGTTATTTGTTTTGGAGTATATTTTCGTTGAAATCTGGAGTCCATATTCCTGTGTATTCTATGCTGCTCTACTGATATGTTGGGAACTTTCAAGTCTTCCTAGCCTACGCCAGCTTCTTTGCAACATAAATCCCGTCACAAAATGAGGCTTTCATTTTACTGATATCACATGGTGAATGCTACGGTAACTTGATATTTCCCATGCAAAACTGCAGAGTAAAACGTGATTGACGCTAAGGGCATTATTGCTGAGGCTGTTACACGTTATCAGTGTACCCTAACTGTGGCATAGTTCATTTGGTTGACTAAAGTGTATGATTACGAAAATCAGACGAGATTGATGAATGATTCAGATATATTGCCTGAAGGGCAATGTCACGAAAATGCTTAGGGAAACATTATACGAACTGCGATTTTTACGGATTCGCAGCTTTTTTAATGAATGTTGATTTTGGTCAAAGTATACGCGCCCGAAGTGCGTGTTGATGTGGGCCAAATATGCATAATATGAACACTGATTAACTTAGTATAACGCCAATTTGCAACTTACGGTGGAATGTTGCTAGTGGATTAAATTATACTAGGTAGGATGAAATAACTCACAAATTCAGAGTTATAATTATAGACAGTTGCTTTCGGGCATCCAGCGTGGTAAAAAGTATTTACTAATTTTGTCGGGTTTGCAATGCATTTCGGAATTTGTGTCCGACTGACGAAGAGAATGTAAGATGGATTTAAAAACGATACTTTTAGAGAGATCAGGCTGTCTGCGTTAAATTATACATATGTCGGGAAACGAATTATCTTCGTCAAAAGAGAAACGTCTTTGAACTTCGAAATCTAGCATATTAATTCTCTTGCAATCTGTGATCATCCACCGAGGTAGATAAAATGCGATACCAGGTAACGCAAGAGAGACAATTACATTGTTTCGAAACGTTTGTAAATTATATTAAATGCATTCAGTATACAAAAGCCGCTTTCTGTTTTGAGATATTTCAGCTCAAATTAATACCCGATATCAACGAGATATTCACTCCGAAACTGAGTTGTATGTTGATTACAATCAATACTCCAAGAAGACGAGAAGCTTTGCGAGCCGGGAAGCAGTAAAGTGAACGAATTAATTAATTAATTATAGTTCCTCACAGCCTCCAACACATGAGATAGTCCTTCATGTGATTCGACGCGTAACGTCAAAACAAGCGTTCCTTTCGGAAGCTTTAATCGTAGCATTCCGTATGCAAGCGGTACGTGCCAATGTGACTCAGTACTGCGGATGTCGTTCGTTGCCACGTCGACGCTAGTATGTTGAATCCAAAACGCTGTCTGTTAAGCTGGTGGTCGGACTGACAACTAGGTAGATTGCCGTGAAACAAAGCCAAGATTTCGGAAAAGTCGACGGCTGGGCCAGTCAGTAAGGTCTCTGAAATTACCAGACAATTTCCACCAACCATGCACAGGTGGAAAAGTACACCAACAGAAACGCATTGGTGCAAAATTCACACCGATAAAACACATATGGAGCTGTAATCCTGACGAAAAATAGTATCCAACAAAGTAAAGTAAATATCTGAAGAGCCCGTAGATACAACAACAAGTAACGAGAGACACTCAATGGAAATTGCTTCGATCCGTATGTAAATTACCTTAGATGCATTCAGCATACATAAGCCGTTTTCTGTTTCGGGATATTTCGGCTCAAAATATTACCCGCTATCAAAGAGATCTTCAAACGGAAACTGAGTTATATGTTGACTAGAAGGAGTCGCGAAGCGTTTCGAGCCGGGAAGCAGTAAAGTGTAAGCATATATTAGTTACTTTAGTTCCTCACAGCCTCCTACAAATGAGATAGTCCTTCAAATATTTCGACCCGTAGCGTACAGTCTGTAATGCGCATCCATCGACTTCATCAGAATCCGAACTCATGGCCAGAATTTGCTAAAACTGTCAGCCCGTCCTTTTTACCAAAAGGGCACGGGTGGCAGCTGCGGACCATCACAAACCTGTAATATAGCGCGCCTCTTTCTCTACTGCCATACACCTTGCATATAACACCGTTGGCCCTAAAAGGTATATATATTTTACGTAGCATTTAGAAACGTTTACGGCGAATATTTGCACTGTTCAAAATTTGTTGGTTTTGAAATAAGTAACCTTCAGTTCCTCGCAGGTTAATCAGCTTCAGCAGCTGCAGCGACGGAATGATGATTGTCCTAAATTCAGAGATATGAGTGAAAAAAAGATTTAACGTTGATTTGTTAAACCATGCACACATGTGCAGCGCAATTTAAGAGGTGCATAGAGTAAATAACATTAAAGTATTTTGTTTACGGTTACACCTGTTTCACGAGACCTGAATTGCATATTCTACATGATACGTCAAGTAGGTGTACAACATTTGCGGAAGAAGTGATTGCTCGAATTTTCCAAACGCAATCCGTAATTGTCAACATGTCAACTGGCACCTTTCCATATCTTTACAGTCTTTCTCTAGCAGCCAAGATCGTCTTTCAGGATCACCCCGAGGTCGTTTTTTGGGGGAGCGTGTTGCAACTGCTGGTACTCAAGTCGATATTCATGGATAAGTTGATGGCGTATGCGCACGACTTTGCAGTTCGACACGTCGGACTGGAGACTGTTATTGATTAACCAGACGTAAGCCCTGTCTAGATCGTTGTGCAATGCCACGTGATCGTCTGATGTCATGACATCATGCCAAATGTTGACATTATCTACATATAGTAAGTACTTCAACTGCAGTACAGTAGCAAGATTGCTAATGAATACTAGGTATATACTGGCCTTACTATCGATTCTTGGGGCATGCCACACTGGAGGTCAATTGTGTCGGAAATAGAGCTGCAGACTCTCACATACAGCTGACTTTGAGCGAGGAAGCTGCCGATCCAACAGAGTTGAGGAGCATCTATTTCACTGATTCGAATCTTTTGTAGGAGAATGCGGTGGTCCAAACGTTCGCACGCTTTCGAGAAGGCCAGGTAGACAAAGTCGGCTCTCACCCTGGCATCGGCTTACTCTGTCTAGCTTGCACAGGTTAGCAGCCAGTTTGTATTGCATGATCGATTTCGGCGGAATCCGTGTTGCTAGGAAACTAGTATGTTGTTGCTTATAATATATCCCATGAGCGCCTCTGCTATTATACGTCCCGTTACTTTGGACAAAACTGGGAGAAGAATAACTGTACGGTAGTTCGAGGGCTATGAAAAATTACTAATGTGGTACATGTGAGTAACTAGTCCATGTTTCCACATGGTCGTTACCCACATTTCGTCGAGACAACGTTGGAAGAATCGAGTTATTGATTCGGTAATTTTCATGGCCGCTGTCTTCAATACCTTTGCTTTGATGTCGTCCACGGAAGGTGAGCTGTACATGTGGGATGGAATTAGCGCTTTCGTCAAATGGTCTGCCGTGAACGATACATGGTTTAACCCTGTTGGCGATGGAAACTGTGTCAAAAGCTGATGAAATGATAATGCACTCCTGAAAGTATGGATGATGTGTTTTCGAAGCACGTTGGCTGCACATTGCGCACGTTGCACCGTATCATCTGTTGCACGTAAAACTGGGATCCCAAGCTACACTCTGCTAAGCTTGTTGACATATCTACACAAAAAGTTATGAGTTGTAATGCATTACCCCGCTAACTTCTGTTGTTGTTGGAAATTTTATTTGCGGATCAACTGGACGCAGTTGTTTCGTTAATTGGTGTAATCACCCTAGGTCAAGTCATTTGGACAGACTTGTAAGCCCGCCAGGCTGAATACCTTAAGCCAATGCATTTTCTAATACGGCTCCTCAGGAATGAGTTTCATTGCTTCGGAATAACGACCATGCTTTTTGAGGCATTTGTCTAGTTCAGTGAATTAGGTGAGAAAGAAAAATCTAAGCGTCTTCGGGCGGCTGGTCTGCATAAAGAGTCCAGCCGATGTTTTGAAATATGTTTGACAATTTCTCGTAATTTGTAACAACAAAGGTTTCTTCGTTTTTCTCACAGATATACTCCGAGTAACAGACCTAACGAAAGAGCAAAATGGCATGATCGCTAAGGCGAAATTGTGCGTCTATGGTCATGGTGTCGACAATTTGGTCTTCGTTGGTGAGCACAAGGTCCAAAACAGGGGACGTGTCAATCGTCCGAGATACATCAGCATTCACTTCTTGCTGGTCAGCATTGAATTGTTTGCTCTGCAGTGCTGGGATTTTGATTGCATGCAGATTGAAGTCCCCTGCTAGAAAGACGTGACGATGTTGTCATGCCGAAACTCGCTTCATCGCAAAAGGCATTTATCCATTTCCGACGTGGACATTGGAGGGCTGTAAACAATTGCTAGTAAACATACATCACCCTGTCTAAGGTGCCTACGATTCAAAGAGAATCAACGACTTGCGCTTTTGAGTCCTCAATGATATCATCCTATATGTAGGCTGGATACCACAGGAGCAATACTCCTCCGCTGCTAAGTCGATCGTTTCGTGGGTAGAGGGTAGAACAAACTTAACATCTATGATCTCCTTGTGCACTCATGATTCGTTGACCATAACTTGTTCCCAAGACGTGGAGATCTGACGAAAACTAAATTCGGTCACGGGTGGCAAGAAGCTTCTTTGTGGATGCTGATTTTCATTGAGCTCCTCTGCCTACCTTTGGAGCGTCATCTGCCGTTCGTTTTTCCGCAGGATTGATGACACAGGCCCCAAGGCCGGTTCAAATTATCGTATAGAATTTCCAGCACTTGAAAGTGGTTGGCCATCTTTTCCTTCTTCAGCTGCCAGTGTATCTTTGTATTTACTCTGTTCTGAGATCCGCAGTGACGGAATTGTATTGGTAAGTTGCCTACATAATGTCACCTTTTCCATCTGTGGCTCGGTGCATATCGCATTTATACGTAGTTCGGAGAACATCAATTTACGTTTTTTGCGCCACATATTGATCACATCTTCTGCCATAATTTCAGAGTGCAGTGATACATTCATCACTTGGGCACCGCATCCTTTGTGGTTCGATTATAGTGGTAACCATGATGTCGAAATAGCATTGACTTTTTGAGTGAGATCACTTCAGGAACAAAGCGCCATTCATCCCAGTCATGCGCTTTGGCCTACAGCGTGTTAAATGTGTGTAGCTCGTCATCTTCATCATCATCAACAGCAGTACATTAGCTATTTGAACTAATGCTTCGCTGCCATACAACCATGAGGACCTATGAAATAAAGAATAAGAATAGGGAGAGAAAAAGGGACTTATCTGAAAACCTTAATGCCCTAATCAAACATTATGGGTCAAGGCGCCTACACCTTGTGTAAACAACATACCGTCGCAAACAGCTGGCTATCGTGCAAAGATAAGGCGGCATCGGCGAGACACCTTCCTTGCGGCTTTCACTGCCACGCGTCATAAGCAGCCATTACCCCGCAGATAACTCAGCACTAAACACAATTTAAACAGGCAATCCGATTAGAAGACGGCAGCAGACGCGCCACTAATGTCGGTTGCGAGCCATGTCCTGCAAATTCTCGAGCCAAGCACAAGGTGAGTCACGTGGACTCCAGCCTGGAAGGCGAGACGGACCAACGGCACCTAGTTTTGTTGTCAGTGACTTCATCTCCCGCTGTCAAGCCAACTTCTGTCCACCACGAGCCTTGCGCCATCCTACACCTGGTAAACTGAACAAGGCCCTCCCAGGTAATCGGTGAACAGGCATGCGTAGCACCTGCCCGAGCCAACGCAACTTATTCAGCGCTATCTTTTGTACTAGGGTGCTAGCATGATTATCACTTCCTAGTACTCGTCTACGCACATCATCGTTGCGGATACGCTGGTGCCATCCGACACCAGCAATGCTTCGCAAACAACGATGATCAAAGACTTGAAGGCGCCTCAGATCATCAGACCGAAGGGGCCAAGTTTCACTACCATAGAGCAGAACAGCCCTCACTGTGGCCTTGTATACACGGCCTTTCAGACGGAGGGATACACCCTTCTGTCGACAACGATAATAATATTATAGGTAAAAGGAAATTCTTTTTCTTTCCGACGACAATAAGCAAGGAATACAACTCGGGATCTGTTCAACCATGATGTATCTGAAAGACACACTTTTCGTAGATATGATGACTAACTGTGTTCACAAATGTATTCACAATAACTGTGAATATGTGTCTACAGGAGATACCGCGAGCGAACTGCACACAACGCTGCTGGAACATCTGATGCGCATGTCACGGCGAAGTATAAGTAAAATGCTCTACTGTGAGATTCAGCGGTGGCGACGCACGTGTTATGTACGGTGCATGTAAGGTGGCTAGATTATTGGTGAGCCAAACCTAGACGCTTCCAGATTTATTGCACGGCAAACCGAGACACTTAACCTACCTCCGTTTATTTCTGCATATGCTGACCGTACAATACATTGAAAAGATACATATCAACATTTATTGCTTCAATGCAATAATAAAAAAGTACTTGCGTTATTATTCAGTACAATGGTTAAGGTACCGAAGTGGTAAATAAATAAATAATCGGTATATTCCCGGTAGAAGGAGGCAAACAAGTGAATGCAAGACTAAATATACCTACAAACATAGCTGCTTTGGAACAGTAAAAAAGTGTTTTTAAAATAGAGTACAACCAACATTTTCGTAGTTTACACACTTGAGACGTTCGTGGGTTAATGGTGGGATCCAGGAACATTATGGCGCTGGTTTGCGAAAATATCAAGGTTATTACTATGGTGGCAATAGCCAACGGTCGGCATGATTTCGCCATGTTGTAATCTATGGTTTCATGAGCACAGGAGCCAAAGTAAAATGTCGGTACAAGCGTTTCCGATTAATAGTTGATGTAATGTTTGACATAATGTTACCTGGAACAATACTTATCTAGAAATACTTAAATAAAGAAAAAACAAAATGTTTAAATCTCGACCGTATGAGACGTGTCTACTTAGTCATAATCATGGAGACACAACATGGATCAAGTTTCCGAATATCACTATGGGCTTGCTCTAGAAGTGAAACTTGTTCAGGTGTGGAACGCGCTGTACTTCATCTTAGTTTAAAAATCAAGCTTTCCTGAATTCCTTGTTGTTTTCCGTAGACAACGTGCAATATACGCTGCTCAAGTCCCTCTAAAAGATTTGTCTCTGTTTGAGGAGCGGAATGGCCGACTAGGAATCCCGCCCACTCTGAAAGCCTGCTGAAGAGAGATGTTGGAGTTATGTGAGCAGTGTATAAATTGCAGGCCGTGTCGCATGAGGGAGTTTAAGAACATGAAACCGCCAAAGTGCCTTAGACGTCAATGGGTGCGAACTGCATCAACACACCTACTCCCTTGGGCGGGACTGCGTGTGGCGAATGGTGAGTGTTTGTACTACTTCGATTTATTGTGTTTAAACTGGACACCGAGTGGAACGGGCTAGTTGCGAGCGTTTTAGCCGGCGCGTCTGAGTCACACCCATTACCACAGCACATACACTTGGCCGTGAGATGATTGTGACTACATGGACTGTCAAATGCAGCGTCCCATGTCTCGTTACGGCGACTCATAGCAGATAGTCAAGCACCAACATGTCGGATAATTTCAAAGTGAACTACCGAAGCTACTGTTTTTCAGCGCTGACTGTGGTTGGACTGCTGGGTCATTATGCACCGAGAGTGCCTGCAAATGGAGAGATGCAGGAGTTTGTTGTGGCAAATGTTTGATGCTAATGACATCGCTTTTAATGAAAGCCATTACCTGATTTATGATATCACGTCACGCGACGCATATCTTAAACACACCTTTCGTGTAGGTACAGCTCAAGAAGACAGCTGTGACTTGTACGAGGTTCTTCATGTCTGAACCCAATCAAAGTTATTTACAGTAAGGCTTGCTGGAAAATATTTGATGTACCGGTTTTCTAAAATGCTGCGAGGCGATTTAGTTGCTGTGTGACTGAGGGCAAGTTGCACAGCTTTTAATACTTTGTGTCAAAAGCACAAGACCGAATGTCTTCGCAACACTGTCAGCAAATGGCAAAGCATGTCAAAATGAATCCATTTGTAGCCTATTGCAAAACATTTACGTAGTTTTGGCGACTTTGTCTGATGTTTTCCTCTCAAAGTATAGTTGGATAAACTATTGGTATAAAGTTCGACATTTCCTTTTCATTGGTGCCGGAAGAATTGGTAGGATGGTGCTCAAGCGTTAAACGTTGTTTACCGACCCACAGGTATGCATAGCAAATCGAGTGAAATGAAAGTCGTAGTAAGTGGAATATGCAGTAATGACTAAGGTTGGCGAGATCTATTGTTACCTGCACTGATTGTGTATTGCCTCGGCTCGCGCGAACCAGACAGTAATGCTATTACTTGGACAAGTATAGTAAAAGTGCATGGTTACACAAAGGATATTCTCATGTACAAGTCATCAGGTATTTACGAAGCGGAAACAAAATATTGGAAGTGGTACGCCAATGGAAGTGGACGGAACATGCGATAATAGGGTCGCAGTCAAATGAAGCATATAAAATCAACTGGCGTAACCACTTGCGTCATCAATCTAGTAGTAAGCTGCAAGGCCAAATCGCACACACTGCAGAGCAAAGAGAGCAGTAATGATCTAATTTTGTTGTAGGCGCATAGTCAGTTGCACACGTTTGGAGCATCTTTAAGGCCACAACAACATTTCGGCTAGCAACAGTCTACCAGAAATACCTGTCGGTTATTTTTGAAACAAAATTGCGATGCAACCAACCGTTGTCAGGATATGTTTGCAAAGACTATGCCTGTTAATCACGCTTGTGCGCACGTTGCATGGGGTGCAGATGATTTTATCTTCTTACATATAAAGTGAAGATGCCAACGCAGCTCTTTGATGGTATATTTCCTATGCTCAACAAGCAACATAATTACTTGAAGTTAATTAACTGAGCGTCCATTATTGCCAAACATGCTGTGACAGTGAACGTTGAATATAAGTGACTTAACTGAACAAATTACAATCGAACCGTTTAAGTGGATTTTGCCTATTTGTAGCCTTTCATGACACTGTGAAGCTACTGCGTAATCATGCTTCCCTCAGGGTGCAGACGTAGTTTCCTTGACCTTAGATTATACTTGCATATTTTCGGACATCAGTGTATTGCAAACGCGTCATCAATAAAATTTCCTGATGAAGCACAATGTCCAAAACATCTAGCAGAGTCACTATACCTCTAAAGCTGAACCCCAGAGAAGAAAGTAAGGCGGCACCGGCGGAAAACTGAAGCCTTGTAGATAGCATTTTGTGGTATGACGTATATATAAGTAGGTTAGGTGTCAGAAATCAATGTGGCTTGTGCCATAAGTAACTCAAAATTTGCTCAGCCCTTAAGTCGAATTGTGTGCTAACTTCGACTTTACGCCGAACAACATCCCAAGTAAAAACAATATTCAAAGGAATAACCGAACTGAGCAAATCAGACAAAACGGAATTCCTTTTATATAGGCCAAATAGGTACTGTATATATATTATTTTCAGCCACTTGGCCCTTCCGAGTACAGGCAATCGGATTAAAATATCGAGCTTCTGCATTGTTGCACATGTTGGTAACGAGCTGTGCATTGAAAATTGTTATAGGCTTCGCAAAGCGACATTAACAGTAAGGGTGCGGCGGGAAATGCTTATAATACAGTTGTATATGCTGCGATCATAGTCGTTGAATTGGAAATGAAACCATGCTGGCATATTAGTACCCATACAAAACGAATTTGTGGTTGTCTGTCAGTGGCCTGTTGATATTGGCCATGGAATTCCCACTACTCTTCTCCGGCTCGGATCTACTGCTTGCAGTATATCAATCACGAATTTAATAAGTTTAACTACCGCAAACAAATAAAAGCTTAGGCTAAAACTGCAAAAGGAACAGGCATTTTGAAATTTGCGAAACGGTGAGCATAAATTACGAGCACGAACAGGCCCTGATTGGTTGCGGCTACTGGCCGTTTTCAAAGGAACAGTCTATAGTTAAAGTTATGGGTGATTCATGATTTGGCGGCGTCCGTATCCGGATTTGCCTGTCACTATGACGTCCATGGGGACAGTCACCGGACGCCTGCGCCTACAGAGGAACCATGGGTGGCTTGCGCTGCACCACCCATAGTTCCATTCACACACCCCATATCCGGTGCAAACCCGAAGTAATAAGACCGGGAGGCATGCGGATGGGAGCCACGTTTCATCAACGGAGCCGGCCCGCAATCCTTCAAAAAGTAGAACGGAAGCATTCCGGCCTAATCGGAAATAAAACACACCAGACGTACACGAGGCGGGGGCTGGACCGTAGCCCGTTCCACACAGGTTGCATGGAAACCACTCTTT
>CALYDF020000777.1:0-24235 GCA_944474145.2 Dicrocoelium dendriticum | reverse complement strand
CTGGTGCTGTTTGGCTTGGTCAAGCTGAGAAGAAACTTATCAAGAACACAGTAACTCCCCACTACTCAAGAAAAATACAGACTACTCATCAGTTAATAGGGGAGTGAACCATCATCTTACCGTTGTGGTAGCGCCTCTCACAAGGCTAACTTTGTCGCTTGTTCAACCAGCAGTCTTAGATGCCAAAACAGTGAAAAAATTGGACGCTATGCTCGATGTTGCCGACCTCAGCGCACTGCACTCGTTGCAAAGGATTTCTTCCCTAAGCATAACATAACCACTTCAGAAGAGCAACATGTTTACTCAGTCACAGCGGATACCAGCAGTTTGGGAAAAGTGATTGTATCTGTTTTTGAACCCAAACTCCCTCCACAGATTATTCAACTCTTTTATTTCCTATGGATAAGCTTCCATTCCATTGGATTCCGCTTCGTCTGTAACTTTTGGCTCCACCAATTTCTGCTTACGTTACATATCCTAGTTCCCTATACAGCCGGCTGCTCATTTATTCTGGATTTAAAGCGTCAATTCTTGGTTTCCTTATCGTATCTCCCCGGATGGACCACATATCTGCTGATGATGCGGTAAAATATTCATGTGTTTGGTCCTTAAATGCGAGAGAGGCTGTCCCTGAATTGGGTACAAATCATGAGTGCATTAATGATTATGTTTATGATTGAGTGAGCGCAATATGTGCTTTGGGGCGCGTGTCACCATGGCACTCTGAATCCAATGACACTTTTCATCTGGTAACTAGCGGCCTCTGCTTGGGAGGAATGCAATGGTTGCGTTAAACACTGTGCCTTCCTTTGATCCTATGGCTGTTTCTCCCATTGGGTAACACACTGGCAAGGACGATATCCGAAACGTTTTCAACCATCTTTTGGACATACATCATATCGCGTTCATCGCATCAAGCTGAAACAGGAGTCGAAACTCGTTATCGTCACTCATCCTCAGCCGATTCCATTTGCAAAACGTCAAACAATCTCAGCATCTTTGCAGGACATGCCAGTGAACGGTCTAACCTAGCCGATCGATTGTTCCGAGTCCAAGTATTCGACGGTGAGCGTTTCGAAAATAGGTGGTATGAGCTATATCCTATGATTTACAAAGTTTATACAGGCAAATAGTCATCGACAGATTTGTATTTCCTTCTTGTGATGAGCTAATAGTTTGTCTTTCCAGTGCGAGCGCTATTTCCTAACTGGATTTAAGAAGTGCGTTTTTCCACGTCTTTAGCCGTTGACTCCAAACCGCTTACAGATCTTCCATCCCCCGATGGTTGTTATAGTACAATGTATTATCTATGGGTTTGCGCTCAGCAGCTACTTCACAGCGAAAATTATGACTCAGTGACTGGCAGATATTTGTGGTCAGGTGGAATACCTGGATGATATTTTCATCTTGAGCCGCTTCCAGGAAGAACATGAGAAGTCTTTGTATAAAGTCTTTGATCCTTTCAGTAAACTTGCTCTTTGCTTGAACACGAACAGTGTTGATTTAAGGCGCCTGCGATTCCTTTTCTAGGATATAACATTTCGTTTAGGGGCATTCGCCCGGGTGATGAATGTGTCTGTGCTATCTCAAAAGCACAAATACCTAGCAACTAGAGGAAACTTAAGCGTTTTCTTGTTAGTGCTCTTACTGCTGCTGATCCGTTCGCGAATTTCCTGCCCTGGCAGATCCACTATAAAAATTAACAAAAATGGATCACTGTTTTCAGGGAGGTGAGCAGCAACTTGCTTTCGGCTAACTGAAAACATGGATCTCCTCTGAACCATTGGTTGCTATTTTAACGGATCATGCCTATTGTGTAAAATGACGCCTCCGATGTCAGTCTCGGAGTTGTTAGCTCACAACTAAAAAACGGTGAATAATACACCATTGCTTGTGTTTCACCTTACTTATCAGACAGGGAACTTCATTGCTCCCCCGGTGAGAAAGATGCTCTCGCTTATGTGTGCGCTTGCGATAAATGTTATCCCTAACTCTTTGGACGCCGTCAGATTTTATGAACTGACCACTCCGTTGCCACAACCCTCCTTAGGAAGGGAACTAAAGGTTCTGCCCACTGCGAATTCATCGTGTACAGGCTAAGATGGCAGTATCATATCGCGTATGGATTATCCCGCCTACATTTGGAACTGCAAAATAGAAGGGAAATACTCAGTAAGGCGACAATGTCGTCTCGTCTTTGATCCGTTTTGAATGACCTGATTATTAATAGACTAAAAACCAAGAATGTAAGAGATGCGACGATGCAGTAAATCGAGGCTTAAGTTCCGGAGGGATAGCCCAAGAGCAACAAACTGACTTTTGAGTTCGGGAGGAATGCTTAGTAGTAGACGGTTGTCTAACGCGTGGTTTAATATTCGTAGATGCATAGTCGCCGGTAAACAAACTAATTGCGTGCTCTCAATAGGGCCATCTGGGTATTGCCCAACCAAAAATAAGGTACGACATTACTTTTGGTGGCCACGAATAACATCCAGTATTGAAGCATTTGTGAGAAACTGTCAGGCTTGCTGGTTGACGGATAAAACATCTCTACCTGTAGAGACCCCCGTACAAGTGGTAATATACACCTTGAGGCCGAGAGACAAAATCGCCATTGATATTATGAGACGCTTCGTCACTGCTCCAGGGAATAAGGGAAATCTACTTGTTTTTACGTGCTTTTAAAGCACTTGGCCTGAGGTTCATGTATATGAGCAATTGACATCTTCCGTAGTATTGCTATGGCTCAATCATCTGTCCATTCGTTGAAGATTACCGAAAGAACTGGCCAAAGAAAATCGTCCACAATTCTGTGGTCACAATTTCGAAGTGTCTCTAATCTCAAAACGTAAAAGATTATTGGACTGCACCCTACAATCCAGCAGCAAATGGCATGGTGGAGCGGCTTGTCCAGTCATGCAAGAAGACAATACAGATCACGCAATTATGAGAGGTAGAGTAGGAAGAAGCAGTCTTAACGGCACTGCCATCATACAGAATCTGTGAACATTGAGGCTCAGTGAAAACGCTGGCGAAATTGACACAGGAAATGTGCTTACACGTGTAACTTAATGCTGCGCATACGTCCCTTACTACAATCTCTGAATTAACGAACCGCATAGCAACTTAGCAACAATCCAACGCCATGTCTTTTATTCCAATGCAATCGGAATCCTTTGTTCGGAACAAAACTCGAAGTATTTAAAGTGTCAGGAAACGCTTTCTTTGCTACAGATGATCACATATGCATGGGGTTTGGCATCTATCGATGGAAAAATGGTCTGGCTGTCAATGCCCGTCTGTTAGACGAAGCAACTGAACCGGCTTCTCAGTCCAGCCATGATGCATGTAAAAGTCTGAGATGCTGGATCCACAGCCGAGTGAACTACGCAGGTCCTGATGAATATCAAACCCAGTTTATCGTTGCCAACCTGAAAGAAACTATTTTTCCGATGATGATATTGGTATTATGAAGCGCCGTTTTGAGCTTACCCTGCTTGGTTGAGCCTCGAAATGCAGATTAATCGATTTGCTGACCAGAAGCTTATTTTCCGTATGGTTCTGAACAGCTATAAGTTTTGCGTTGGTCTACTGTTACGTATGACTGTTACTTCTACTTTTTTCTGAGAAAACAGAAAGGTATTTAATTGCTTTTCCCCTGTGAGTTGGTATGAAACATACTGGAAAAAGTTGTGGGAGGTAGAGTAGTTTACCCCAAGATTCAATGAGTTCATTGTCCACTGAGTTGATTGGGTTGCAGAGAGAAAGTGGGAAAGCCCTTGCCAGCTCCATCGAATCCGAAGTATACTGTGTTTGGTGTTGTCTCTGCGTTGCGACCTTCCTCGAAACCTTATCGCAGTTACAGTGACGGCAGCAAGATCCCTGCTTTCTCAGGGATTAGTTGCCTGTTAGCCACTTGCAACTTTCCTCTGATGGCTCGTTCATAATTTCATCGTTTTGACAATCCTATTCATTTAACACTCTAGTGGAGGTGGCAACAACCGTGCGAATTCGCTGTCGTCTTTGTTTAAACCACTTCCATTTGTGACCTCGTGTGGAACATGTCGACCTTGGGCCGGGAGATCTGTGATATTTCACTTCCGAGTTCTCCTCGGAGGATGAGTATAGTGAAGCTTAGGTCACACCGGCAACGGCGGGACTCCACGGAGAAAACTTTTGGCTGCTGGAGTCGAATGGGGAATGGGAAATCACGAAGCCTCAAAACTGAGATTAAACACGCCTCTGAACCTCTGCCAGGGGAGCACATCAAGACTTTGAAAGCGGAAGAAAAGCTGGTAGGCCATATGCTAAAATTGGGCGCAAGTGTGTTCCGAATATGGACTGAAAAATCTCAGGAGTTAATCGGGCAAACGAGCCTAGTCTCATATTGAATAAGAGATTGGAATGTTTGTATCAGCAAGTGGGATGCAGCCATCAGGTGTGCAGATCTAGGCCCATGGACCTGCGATTTTTCAGCGTAAAATTGCATGGACCAAGTTTTCCCCTTTGAATTCAGCAAGGACAAATCCTCAAGTACATTCCTGACGTCCAAATCCAGAATGCCAAATGGAAGAGTAAACAAATTTAATAGCATCCACAAACATGTATACTCCTGCGTGATTTATGGAATCGCGTAGTGTTTATGTAGATTAAGAAGAGTAGTGGTCTAAACAAACTTCCCTTTTGACGACATCACTTGTGACTTTGTTTGAGGAGAAGCATGCTGTCCTATTTCTGCAGTTTCGCCGGTTCATCCCAGAAATATTTTAACTAGCTCAGCTATGGGTTGCTGATTCCGTAACTGCAGGACAGAGAGTAATGTTTTCTGTGCTTCGCGTTTGAATGCCATTTACATGTGTAGTAGGATGAAGATAACCGCCGTACCATTGCAAGCGACTAAAGTTACGTGGTCAAATATTAGTGTTTGACTTCTTAAGCTGGACAGCTTACTAAGAAAGCGGTGTTACTTGCCATTTGCCAGGTATAACCATGTTAAGAATTGAACAAAACCAATCTTAGCGATTCGCTGAAGAGTCTTCGCAACCGTCACACTGTGATTAATGTGTAATAGTTTCACATTTCAGTCTGTGGGCCTGCTTTATGTTTTGGTGCCATTAACGCGTTTTGCACTGCATATGGAAGTAGGCACTATTTTAAGACAGCGTGAAGATATTTAACATAACTAATAACGTGTTTAACCTCCATACATGTTTGGAGTTTAACAAATGCCATGTGTTGATGGCTCATAAAAGTTAGAAACTTCTGCAGCTCACTCGGACTTACGAGGATATTAGTAAGAATTTCATTTCTCACAAACATCCTTCAAATAATTTCATTTCTCTTCATCTTTAGCGGAGAATGATATAAATTGGAATCAGCATTGATTGATGCTGCATCAAACGAATTTAGCGCATCACCCATTCTGCTGATATAATCCGTTGTTGAGCCATTCTCTGTAATCAAGCTTTGAATTGTATGCCAATATTTTGCGTTCCTCCTTTTAAATAGCATGATCAATATTTTGTCTTCTATGGAATTTTTATGACTGTTCTTTTCCCTGATTTCTGGTTGCCACGTTGAATGTAATAGCTTTACTATCGACTCATGTATTTGCCATAATTTTGCAAGATTATTATTGTCGAGATACTGAGAACAAAATTCTTCAGTTTGGCTGTGGTTTCCTTGCAGGAATCGTAAAGACTACCAGTGGTATAGGTGGTTATCCAGTATGTCGTTACATGTGGCAAGATTGCTTACGTCTAAATTTGGATCATATGTTATGCAAAATTACTCTCAATTATTGGTACCGATCAGGTTGTCGAAAATGACCCTATCAATGAGTTGGATACGAGGAACAGGCTTGGGTGCCACTCTCAGTCTATTCGTTATTTCGACATTCATGTTGCAGAGCACAATGCTGTGATCGCAGCCAAACACTGAGTTGTCTCTAGCTATAAAAACCGAATTAAAGCCCAGTACAACAAATCAGATATAACGTGTTGGCTGCTCTTGTGATTTATTTGCTGTGTTGAATCCAAATATTGATTTGAATGCTGTGGGTTATTCCCACGAGACTAACGGACATTGTTGTTGATGAGAAGTGCCAGGAAATATGTGACAAATTGAAATCACCACCTATAAACGTATGTTTATATGCATTATTGGAAACAGATTTCAAAGCTTTAACTAACTCTTCAATTTGCTGGCCGATAGTCCTAAGAGATCAATAATCACAACCCAGTAGAAGAACGTTGGAGATTATAAGCAACCATAACCAACCAATCTTTTCATCATTCAGCGTCTGTTGATCAACCTTAATCACTGTGATACCGTTCAGAATGTAAATAATGCATCCTCTTCCGCGTTTACTCAGGATGTCTTTTTGAAGCAGATGATAGGCAATAACAGTAAGATTATGATTGCTTATGTATGAGTTGCACCATGTTTCAGTGGAGAAAGCAAAATTGGGAGTCTTAAGGAAGGCGAAATTTGTAAACAGATACAATTTAGACGAGAAGGAGCAAATGTTCCAGCAGCACAATTTAGGCAATATATCGAATTAGATACTACGGGGATTGTTAAGTAAAGCTCTTGCCAGCGCTGTTACGGTTGGCGTGCCACAATGAGGCGTTTGTGGCTTGGAGTTCTAGATTGCACTGGCACCAATAAAGAAGGTATTCCAGTGAATAGATCATTGCTTGTTTTGTCATGCATATTGGTGGAAATCCAACTGGTGGTGTGTAATGTTTGGGCAAATGGTATCCAAACAAGGAACTTTCTGAAACCTCTGCAGAAAACAGCAGCCGTGGGGCAGTGGCTAGTAGATGAGAAAGTTGAAGTGGATGTTATTTTATTGAATAGGCACGTTCCTATTATTTTCCTTATTTATACTGCTGTGTGAGATGACATGTACCTTGGTGTTTGGCACCTTTTTATTTGGAAAGGGCCATCGGATGGAGGTTTGACCAGTCGATAAGCTAATACTGGTTCTACCGTATGGTACTGCCTCACCGGTTGAGCTACGAAAGCTTATACTTCTCCCTGAATGACCTAACGTGTCGTGTCAGCAGACTGATGTGTGTCGTTATTGTGTTTGTGAAGGTTGGAGATTCTCATATCTTGCACTAAAGTAGCGATGCTCTGTTTTGTTGTGTACTCCCAGACGTGACTAAGTGACTTCAAGATGGACTTGCTGAGGCGCCTTTCCATATGTTTGGCTAAATCTTTACGGTGCAGTTTAACTCTACTTTTTCTTAATGGAGGGGATGCTGGGACAGCGAACTAAGCTTCTTCCATGAGTGCGTTATCTGTAGATGGGGCACCTCTGATTGAATAAAGTGCCGTTATTTTCTTGGTCTAACCTATGTTCTGTTAATGTTCAGTGTAGTTTGAGGAAATGTCAGTAAGTGCACTACTTTTGAATGTGCCCTCTGAGATGTTATGAGTTCAAATACGCCTGGAACGTTCCAGGGAGGCTAGTGTATGTTATCAGTATACGTATAGGCCGAGCCCAGTACGATGGATCAGCGAATCGGCATTTAACACAGCTTATGGTCGTAAGACAGAAGCGCATCTCTAACGGTCTTTGGCTGTGAATGATCACAAAGTTTAAAATTCGATCTTTACAGGGTGTGCCTTTGGATAGTAGAAGCGTTGCACCAGTTGGTTCATCTGAGTATTTCAAGAGAATCGGATGCGACTGCATGTCCAATTTTATCAAAATTATCAGACGAAGTGCTGAGTCGAGTTATGAGGCAGGCTGTAAAAAGGATGGTTTAGCTTTTACCGATAATAAGTCTGGCAAGTATGATGAATATAATGACGTTCATCGATCTATGCAAGCACTTCTGGGTCCCAAAGTTGTAAGAGCTAAATAAGGAATCGTGTACCTATATATATATATACATATATATACAGATTAAAAATTTGGCGTAGCCTGAGAACACAGTTACGTACTATCTATAGAGATAGCGTGTACATTCTGCTTCCCCTGGTTTGTCCTTCCGGAACAGCTTCTCTAAGTACACTCATCCAAACATTATGATTCCTCATAATCTTTGTGTGGGATCAAACTTAAATTTTTCAAGTTCCGAGTTTCACATTTATAGGACAAGCCCTGTTATAGAATGTGCGCATCCCGTTTTTTGAAAGCAAAACTTCAGGATACTTTACATGGTAGACTGCAATAAGTTGTCTTCTATACTCTATATAGGTGCAAACGGATAACCACTCCCAGCTACTGCTCTTGCAAAAGGGCACAATGTGGTTAGCGTACTGGTGCTTAAGATAGAATCTACAGACATAAAATATAATCATTGCCGCAAGTAAACGAAAGACCCACAACCATTTATTTGTGGAGTAATTGATTGCATTACCTCACTGTGAAAAGTGTCCGAAAGTAAATTTTCCGTTTTACCTTCACAAAACCCATCTAAACGTTTCACCGGATGTTTGCACGCTTGGTAAAATATTGCATAGTTTCTTCAATCTTACCAAATTTTCTTCCACTTGCAGTAGATTGACAATAAACGCCAGCCTGCCTAGTAAAGAAACAGAGAAATGAAGACTCTTAAAGAATTTGCGACATCAGATTCTGTATGTGACTGTCATTGCTGGCTCTATCGTTCGACCACCGGTGCCTTCGTAATTTAGCTCACATTTGGTGGGAACACCGCGTGAGCAACGAGCGTGTTCGACGCCTTGTTTATGGCACAGGAAAAGGAAATGAGCCGCTCAGCACCGTTATTGCACTCATCAGGCTACGATGGCTCGGCCACGTGTTACGCATGCTAGCCCACCGACTTCCGCGACGTGTGTTGTTTGCTCGCCGGGGGTGTGGATGGAAGAAGAGGAGGGGTGGCCAAGCGATGACTTGGTCCAGAGGAATGAAGGCCCTCACTTCTGAGCTGGCCTCGGTTGGAGCGTCTCGGCTCCCTGGTTGGGGTCCGAAGGACGATGAACACGTTTGGTTGGACACACTTGCTGATATGGCTAGGAGCCGACCTCAGTGGCGTTCGTGCTGTGAGTTTCTTTGTCCCACTCCATCCCTCTTAGCCTCCCCCTCCCACCACGATCTCATTATTTAGCCTTATATAATTTTGCATAGTAATTTTTTTGGTGCACAGCAGCCGGCTGGTAGCTTACCGGAACGATGCCCATCCGTTACCTGCTGGCTCAGCCAGCTTGCACCAGTTGCTTTTATTTCTCCTTTTTTCTAGGTATTGCGGCACAGTAGCTGAGGTGTTCCCCACCTCTAGCTAACGTGTATGATGATAATGATGATGATGATGCTGGCTCTATAGTGCCTGTCGGATACCACCGAAGCATGCCACAAGTCCCGTCCCTAATTACTTGGTTTCCTTGCCCCGGACTCTCGTCCGTTGAGATTTTTACGTTTTAATCGATTGGGCAAATCGATCGTTTTGCGGCAAATTGCCTCTGATTGAACTGCTTAGTCTGTTGTCTAACTGGCTGGACTTTAGTTAATTGTTGCCGCTATTTGGTCTCGTTTGACGTAAGGTTTTAATTTGAGAACAGACCTATTGTACACTTTGATTTGGATATTGTCGAGATCATTATATAATTTGTTGCCATAACCCATTTTAACAATAGCACCGTTGTGCACTTCTGGCCTTGCAATCTGATTACATCCTGGAGTCTTACACGCAGCTTGAACCCACCGCCGATGTAACGGTAACCAGTCCATGCAATGATGTCTGCGCCTACAGAGTGACGTCGGTGGCTTGCTTTACGCCATCCACCGCTGCATCCACACTGTATCCTATGTGTACCGAAGGGATAAGGCTAGGAATAGTGTGGATAAGAGCAACCTTTCATCAACGGAGCCGGCCGACCTCATTCATTATGCACAGCAGCAGCATTTCTGTTTAATTTGAGAGTCATGCGTGCCAGACTTAAACACAACAGTGGTTAGGCCCTATCCCGTTCCACACTGCAGTAAGCAACTCTTTACACCTAGCTGGTTCATGGCGATCGTCAACCCCTCTCCCCCAGCAACGATTAGCCGTCTCTTGGAGTGGAGTGTTAGACAGCTAGGCAGCTAGTCAACCTTCATCGCAAAAGCATAAACGCCGGGATATCAACCAACAACTAAACCTGAATTCAAGGGACTCAAAACGCAAGTACACTTACATAACAACTGTAGCGATGAGGTATCACACGTGTCACTTCGTCCACATAATTGGTCTGGGTTGTAAATGCATTTGGATCAGAATCAGCGTACTTACCGAGTGCTGCGCTAAGGATGCTTATCCACTGATCATCTCTTCGAGGTTGGGCGGCTGTCGAAGCGACAGTCGAAGTCATACACTGCACCTCACGTGTGCTATGTGCAAAAAACGTAGTCGTCAGCAAACAGCAACATGCGGATGTTTACCTCACACACTGGGGTTCTAACCCTGCAACGGCGAATGTACAACCAACCACCATCTTTACATGGCTCCACAAGGACACCGTAGTCACAAGCAGCTTCAAAAGCACAAGGAATCGTTGCATTCAGGACAGTAGTACACAACACAGAGCCCAGTCTTGCTTCGAACCAGTGCCAGCTTCAAAGTTACCCGTCGTTTGCCCAATGATGTGCACTCTCGCCCGTACACCACTGTGCAAAGCTACAATTAAACTTACAAAACAAAGTTATCTAATACCAGCCACAGTGCCTCACGGTTCACCTTGTCAAGTGCTTCGGTTCAGTCTACAAACGGTGAGCACAATTGCTGGTGTCGATCCCGGCATTTATCCTTTCGTTGACGAGCCGCGAACGGTCCGAAAGGACTTTCGGTTTAACGATCTAAGTGACGAGGCCGTTGATGGCGGTTGAACTACTAGCTGAGAATGACAATTTTGTTGCAAACCTTTTTGGCCCCAAGCCTGGTGACATCATCAATTGATTGTCGCGCAGCACCGTAGAGTAGCGTAGAGGAGCCCAGGTGAGAGTGCGCTGAGCGTGATGTGCGTGCTTTTTTTTAACGCCGTGGTTGTCCGTGGAGACACGCAATCCAATTGATTGGGACTAAGTTCCGCGTTCAGCTTGGTGGAGGGGCAGATGACCTTTGCCTTTGACCCCCTGTGTTTGGTGACCCTTGTCTGCTTGCTCTTGTGAGCGAGTCTGTTTTCAGTTGTGGTTGTCTAGTCGCACGTTCCACCGGATTCACTCGATCGGGTTAGCAGTCGTTCACCAGTAGTGTTGTGTATACTGCGTCCAGTTCGATGTGTCGATGTGATTGAATTCGTTGTAGAGTACCAGACTTCCAAAAACTGCCTCACGTGTTTTGTACTTCCATGTTCTAGGATCTTTACATTCTCCAGATCAAAATGGTGGCCTTCTTGATCTTCATGCGCAGAAACCAATGAGTGCGGATCATTCCTTCAGACGGCCGCCTTATTTTCTGGGATTTGTGTACAAAGCTTTCTTCCAGTTTGTCCGACAGTTTTATCGCAGTCGGTGCATTTTACCTGGCAGATGACGTTGCATTGGTCGCCTTGATTGGGTTCTTTGGGTCTTGAAATCAATTTCCTTAGAGTGGCACTTGGTTTGTAAGCCGCAGTGATTCCATGTGATTGCAGCAACGTTCCTGTTAGTTCGGTGACGTTCTTGATGTAAGGGGGCACTATCCGTTTGTTTGCTTGCTCAGGTGACTGCTGCTGCTGTTGCTGAGACATTCGTTTGTTTACGCTTCTTCTGCTGATATTTCTCGTATGACCCATATTCTAAAAACTCGATATAGGTGATTTCTATCTTGTTTCCGGGATTCGGTTGTGTAGCAGTGCGTTTTCGCTCTTTTGAACAGGGTTTGAAAGCAGCTCTTTTCATGATTCATCGTGTGGTTTCCGTGGTAGTTTAATATCTGGTCCGTATGCCTTTTATTTCGATATACCCACATTTGCAGATATCCGTCGGTATTTCTTGTGACCAGTACATTGAAAAAGGAGAACTTGTTGCCCTCCTCTAATTCAATGGTAAATTTGATATCCTCGAATGTGCTATTGAATAAATCATGCGAGGCGGTTAGGCAAAATTTAAGCAACCCATTTTCACACACAACTCAGCAAGTTAAGGCTACAATGCTTCGTGCAACATTACTTGCTTCTTTTGCAGCTGCATAGGGGCGACACGACGTCAGCAGGAACCTCTTTAACAAACCACACCTTTTGCACCAAAAAGTTGCAGGGCGTTTACCAAACCAGTTCCTGCTTGTTTCAACATTCTGGCAGTATCCATTATGTACCGGCGCACTTGTCGTTTCGCAGATGAACAAGTGCTTTTGCGTCTCATCTAATGAAAATCTGTCGGCTAGGAAACATCATCCTTTATTGTTGTTGCCCGTTCAACATTTCAAACTGAAAGGTTGTTAAAGAGACAGTCGAAGCATTTCACCGGAGCTGCATTAATTCTGCAGCATGTGCGCATGCAGCGCTTGAGCAACATCGAGCAAATTCATCACGGATGCAATGTTGGTCCATACACTCTCTTTAAAGAGTCTAGGGATTTCGTATATTCGTGATGTTTGGCGTAGCATTCCATCTGCTTTACTTTTCACGCCCTTCAACTATTCTTGATGCGATGGGGCCTTCGAGTGAATCATCATCGAAATTTACGTGCATGACTATTCGGTGCACCTGCAGGGTCGTGAACATGTACAGCGTATGCTGCATTCTTCTCCGACACTCGGCGCCAATAGCCACACTTTTGTTATCAAACCAATCGGGCAACTTCATGAGACATCGAGCGTAAATAAATGGAAGATTAGAACCACCTTTCTAATTTAAAATGTAGTGGTAATTGTCCAGTGGATCACTGATTAACAACACGAAATCGACTGATGCCAAAAGTCATGGAATCACAGACACCGATGCTTTCATGAGGCTCCTGGAAAATAGCAATATCCGTGCAAAGAATAAGCAAGACTCGGTGATGTGACCGTTGAAAGCCGACGAATACTGGTTGGTGTTTATTAATGATGGACGGAAGTTAACGTTCTCTGTTCAAAAATTGTCCAAGGTGACTGATGTTTGGAATAAAAACATACGGCAAAATTTTCATAAATAAGCTGTTTATTATCGCTTTCTGTGTAGGACTAGTAACTTCCTCCTTTGTCTTCCCCAGCATGCTAGTTTCTTAGCAGCATACCTGACCCAGAAGTCTGGTGTGTTATATCTTTAATCTCGGCACTCAATACACCTATATTTCTGGTCTTTATACTTAGACTTACGAGGTCGCTGACAAGAAATTCTCTGCTATTCGGTCTTATAGGTATAGTATTTTGTCAATCCAAAGGAAGACCCCGAAGTATTGTACAATTAACTGGATAGTTCGAAAATTATTCAACCGGCAACTCTCTGCATTTCAACGACGGCCTATTGCAACTTTCGGCACATACGTCATGTAAGCAACTTCCAACTATCGGTGAGAGTCACAAATTCTACACATTTTATCATTAAAATGATCTCGCAATCCTTGTGCGCGATACTTTTGGCAATACGACACAAGCTAATAAAACATCAAAAATTGTAAATCACCATTTTTATCGGTGGCGAAGTGCATTCGGAAAATTCGAGCTTTCATTTTGCAAATAATTGATGTGTGAACATGGCCGTACTTTGAAGTGGCTAGCCATGGCTAACGGCCTTGGTAGAAGCAAACTCTTCAGTCCCGAGGTTGTACAAAGCAAGGAATCAATGAAATCACAGCGTTTGTTCCAATCTTATTAATTATATAAGAGAAAAATCAGTCTACAGCTGAAATTATCGATGGTCGTGAAACGGATCATTGCATGAGCGTTACAGATCAGGTAACGAAAGCCTAAATCGGGAGTAGAACTTGACGCGTAGCGCTTGGTTACTATAGCCATGGTCGCAAGGCCATTGCACTCCGCGAGCAGCGATTAGCACAGTGGTTCAAATTTGATTGTCTGTTTTGATTGTGATATTCACTCTCTATAGCGGCCTTGGTAAACTTTGAAACCAGCCCGTGCCAATCCGATTATTGGGAAGGTATCCGAAGTGGAGGGTTTTAATTTTGCAATTGAACGTAATTTGGATTACGCCGTGCAGCGTAATTTTTCACCCAATTTCCCGTCAGCTACTCAGGCAGAAAACATTTTACGTATAAGATCCTAAACAAAGACCTATCGGTCCAAGGTACCGGTACACAAAATAAATGGTGGTGGTTAACTAAGGACTCTTTCTTTCTAGCATTGAGCATGATCTCCGGTAGGACGGCAATCCATTGCATGTTCCCTAAACAGTAGGGATGTGTTAAGACATCGAAGCGAAGGTTTTTACTTTCACCATGCTACAAAGCAGGAGGCAGCAATATTGATGTTGTTTTCTTCGTGAATTGCTGCATTATTCACGACGGCAAATATCTGATTCGCAACAGAGAACCATATATCTCTCACCTAGATTCTGAAGGCTGTGTTTCAAAATAGACCTCAATGAGTGTCCGCATTCCGCCTTTGCGAAATGGTATTCTCGTCTATGGGTACTTTAGGCAAGTGGAATTTTAGTAGGTACCGTGTGCCAGAAAAAGTTTGTCGAATTTCAACAAAAATTGCAACTAAGTGCGTCTGTCACGAAAACGGATCATATATTTGCATACTATTCAGTAATAACCTATATAACGTAGTAAGGTTAAAACTCTCCCATGGATAATCACATGAAGTTTTAGACACGAATGAAATTCTCTTTCTGTTAAACAATGCATCATTGCAAGTTTGTATAAATCGCCTATATTATTAAAACAAATAATTGTGTGCCTTATTTCAACCAAAGCCCCATGTCACAAGTATCATAAAGCAGTCACATTACCGCTGCACCTGAAAATTGTAAACTCCAGGATTTTTGCACCAATATTCCTCTTTTAGCGAAGCTTAAGAGAATCATTTCAGGTTCATTTATTATGTTTTTATGCGGAGTTAGATCCAGCCTAATCTTTCCTTAATGTCATGAAATATAACAACAGGTTAGTCTTCCGCTTTTGGAAGTATGCATCAAAAGGCGAGTCGATGTTGCAATTAGCGAACTGCTTACTGTAAGACTACATGGTTCCGACGAAATCTCTATTCGCTAGCTTTGCTTCAGTTGCCTACAAACGCGGCCTAGTTAAAACTCTGTTCCAGAGAGGCAAGCGCAGTTGTATCACTGAAACACTAACTGCTTAAGAGGAATTTCTTTAGTGGACCCAGCTATCTAATGGGTATTCGAAAGAGATTTTCCAAATCCATTGCAGACTATCACAAGTGAAGCCGACTTTGCACACTGGGCAGGCAAAATAGCTTTTTATTTGTTCCCGTCGTTCAAAGGGGGACTTATTGCAAATGACATTGGGCACAAGCTCAACTCTGCTTTGAAGTGCATACATGCGACCGCCAACTCGCGACTCATGCAGACCACACAAAGGTTAGTCTCAACCACCATTTGAGCGGTCCGTCGGAAAAACTGGCTTCTCATGTTAACTACAAGTTCACCTGCAGATACGGTGGTGTTTACATTGGAAAGACTAATCGCTGACTGGCTCAAAGGGTGGCGGAACACCTACCAAGTTGGTTAAGACAGTCGATCTTACAACAAGGCGAACTGGATAAGGGTCCAAGCGGAACCATGCCTCATTCATCGCAAAGCACCTCGTGACCACGGGTTATAGCTTGGGGGTGTCAAACGGTTTCACAATACTCCTGCTTGACAGTAATCTGAAACGGCTGGCAAGTATAGAGGCTATGTTGATCATGAAGAGTAATCCAGCCCTTAGTGCCCAAAAATAATTGAGGTAGTTAGTTGAACTGCCGTGGTCCTAATTATCACACTGAATTTTGTTTATTAGCGTATGTTTAACTTGTGTATTTGGAGAAGACTCATGGCAGCTAGACTCAGACATACAGCCACCACGCATCTAGAAAAAGCTAGACGGACGTGCCATACTATTGGGACTAATCAATGTCGCGCACCTATCAAATCCTCGCTCTACTCTTACCAGTCTGGGACTTATGGCAGTGACATGTGTGACGATGGTGGACAGCCAACAATGATATGTAATTGCACTATAGCGCGGCTCATCGTCCGCTGTCATGCGTATTATGAATGTGAAGAGAAGAGGGGTTGTCCCCAGAGCTACGGCTTACTTAACAAGCGGCCAAAAATAGAGGAGGCAGGTAAGCTGCTGATTGTTGGTCAGTAGTAGGAGATCTGTCGTTTTGATAGGATGTATCGCAACTAGTCTCAATCAGACAGTCACAGCGCATCCAGGAACGAACTAGAATACCATGTCTTCCTATTGGGACTCGGCGGTAAGGCACACTCGCCAAATGCTGATGGTTCTGAATCAATGACCTTAGTCTTACAGGCCAGCGACTTATGCACTGCCTTGTGGGTGAGGATGGCGCACCCCCCATGACTGGTATCTTACTGGGATATAGCGCGGCTCATCCCGCATTTTCAAGTGCTTTCCCGGATTTGTGCTGGCTCTGTGGCTAGTTGTAGCTGTGATAAATCTTTTCACTTATTGTGCACATTCGTCTACTGACCTTACGTAGTGCGTCTGCTACTGACAAGTGCAGTCAAGATTTTAATATAGCGCGACATTTGTCTTCTATGTTGACGAAATATAAAAACCTTAAAACCAGTCATGCAATTTGACCTATGCTCGCTATCGAAATAACAACCAGCCGCTCGCATTCCGTCCAGCGAACGTGCGGACCAAGAACTTGCAAGTAGCAAAGCTTCAAAGCAACACACCAGTCCAAATATGTCTATGGCTGGCAGCAACCGGTTCCAGCTTTGTCTGTAACTGTGGCCTCCACGGAGGCAGTCAAAGGAAGCCTGCGCTTACAGAGAGACCATCGTTGGCTTGCGCTGCATTAAACACAGTTCTATCCACAAACTCCATATTCTTTGTAAACCCGAAGGTATAATAGGGCGCGAGGCATGTGGATGTGAACCAGCTTCTGTCAATGGAGCCGACCCACACCCCCAACATGCACAGCTATCCCATTCTTGTCTTGCTAATTGGGGAATCATACTTACCAGACGTACATAAGCAAGTGTCTGGGGCGTAGCTTGTTCCACAGTGAATCTATGGAATTACTCTGAGCATAACACCGCCAAGAGTACCGTGCACTCCGTCCCCTCCAACAACGAATAACTCTCTCCGGGATACTGTATAGGCGTGGTGGTGTGTAATAAATTCGCAGGCATTTTGTCAATATTCATTGCATGCTCAGTCACACCAGGAATAAAAATCAATAGCCAAACTCTGAAAAGCAAAGCCTCCAAGCGCAAGCACACTTACCGACCAATAGCAACGACGATGCGGCACACATACCACATCCGTCGCCTAACTGGCCTGGGTTAGTAAATTGAATCAAAAGCAGCAAACCTATAGTGCGCTGCGCTGATGAATACTGTATAAGTAGCTCACTCGTTTTCTTTTGGATTTTGGCGAGGTTAGTGGCTTATCTGACCCAATTGGCTGAGGCACTCGAGACCGCATGGGCACAACGCGCTTCATTTCGTTGGGCTATCCACTATCGACGCCTGTGCCGCCTCAACTAACCCTTGCTTTCTGCATGCAATAGTGATATTCATTGTACCTGGGCACCTGAGGTTGTTATATTACGCTATACACTGGTGATTTAAATTGTTCTCGCCATTGAGAAGTCATGATTCAACCATGCTCAATTAGCGCCCACCGAACAAATGCACGTGCTTGCATACTACTCATGGCTTGGTTTGTTTGCTGCGTTTTCAGTGCCAATGCATCCGTTTATGTAGGTAGTGTTCTGCCTTCCGGGACACAACAACCAGAAAGGTGAAATTTTGGGGACCGAGACTAATTCACTGACATAAAATTGCTTTACAGTGAGATAGATTAATGCATAATTTTTATGGTAAGCGATATTTGCAAGAGCCTTTCCCTACTTTTCAGCATAATGTTTATCATATCTTACTAATGCATAAAATGTTTTTCTTAACTTTTGAAAAAGTTTGAGCTACCTAACACTCCAACACACAAGCATGCAAAAGCAAGGTGCTTTTTTCCAACAAAGTCTAAAATCATAACTTTTTCAGACACTTGCACTTGCTAGAGCGATATTTCACCGTATTGAATACAGATTCCTCTGAGGATATGTATGCTATTTATTCTGTAGCTTTGTCAATAATAAATCACGGTATATATCTTGTAAATAAACGCATGCTTTCGCTAATTATTCATCAGGCTTATTCAACTATATGACACTAATCAGTTTTGGATAGCTTCAAACGGGTCGTCATTCAGGCAGTTCCTTCTGACACAGGATGACAAGTACCGTCAGTCAGAGGGATACACTTTTCTAGAAGTTACGGTGCATGTGTTTGACGCTGAAGAAGTGGGCTACCCAGAGAATTTCAACGAAGCCAATATGGGGTGAAAGAGGGAGGCACGTGCAGTCCAATCGTGGGAACAATAAAATATCCCTTGACATTTGCCGACAAAATCGAAATGGCAGCGGAAATATTTCCCGCGGTTTTTCACTCACATTCAAGCATGACTTTTCAGCGTCAATGATGCAAATCCAGCTCAGCAGCAACAAAAATGTGAGACTAAATCTCAAGGATAAGCTGCTTGTGTACTCAAAACCAAGCCGTTGTCACTCGTTCGCTTGTTCTAATGGAACAGGACAAGTTGATTCTGCGAAAAGTAACTAATCGGATAGGGTAAATGAACACCGTCCGGCCTGGCTCAAAATATGAGGTAGAAAAGCTATCAACGCTGCCATTGCTGCACATATTACACACACGAATCACGCCACTTAGTCGGCTGATTCGTTCGTAAATATGTATCAATCTCTCGAAAAGCGGTCGAAGTATTTCTGTGTACCGATGCCGCAGAAGCCATGGCGATTTCGCTGTACAGACCACGGCAGTGCGAGCAAAACTGGTTTGCTCAATTGCTGAGTCTACCCTGGCATAGACGAATCATCGTTGACCCGTGTGTAGCCAGCAGAGTTTGCAACGTTAACCTGACTGGCGATGCTCCAATCATGTGCTAGGACAACAGGCTGATTGAGGAATAGTTGTGTATGTCCAAAAATCGTTTCTCTCATATATTTTAAAGCAGTCAGTTCTCTACAACAATGTGAGAAGCACAGCAAGAAGACAAAGGCTAGAAGGTGCAAGCGTTTCGTATAGTCTCCTCAGTACCATTAAAATAGTAACATATAATCGTAAATGCCTGATAAAGAATTAATGAAAACGTGCGGCTGCCTACAAAGGTAGTTGGTTCAGTAAATGGGTATTTCCAAATAGTACAACTAACGATGACGAACTTAATCCATCACATTAATCCCGGTTTCCTTATTGCACTTTCCTGTTAATTAATAACAACTCTTTATGAGTAGTCGAAATTGTCGTACTGGACCTCACGCTATCGCATGGCTCATCCAACTGATGAGTTAACCATCACCGAAATGAGGAACCGCCAGCAATGTACGAAACTCTTGTGGCAAATATTCTTTCAACATGGATGACATGCTCACAGTAAAGATTACATGGACCATGAATATTATAAATAGCTGTATCTCTGTAGGTATGACGCACAATGTATCAACTGATGACTGTGACATGCGATTTAGAACTATTTGGTCAATTGTGAGATGATGGAATTTTAATACTTGAACCGCTTTCTGGTCTTTATTTTTGTCAATGAAATGGAAATATGTTCGTTGCTGAAACCAGTCATTGCCCGTAATTCACTGAAGCTTATTCCGATAGGGTCACTCCAATAGCTATGCACCTACGCTTACAAACATTGGCATTATCCTATACCAAGCATTAAAACGCTACGATATGTTGCCCCGCTGTTGCACCTATGCGTATTACCCACAATCGTGCACAGTAAATTTTGTACATATTGATCTGTGACTTTACAGAGACAGTTTATCCGATTTTGTGAAATATACATGCTTATAGGAATATTTATCTTGGGCGCTTGTTGCATATTCAACTTTCCTTTTGTGATAAGTAAGTGTCCATCTCAGCCAACAGTGCTTCTTCCAGAGGAACTTCCTGAGCAACGTTTGTTTGCTTCAATATGTAAGCAATGCTTTGAACTGCGTACTACAATGTTAGTTTTAATGGTCAGTTGGTTATTCCCGCCAACAGCCACGTCCGTCCGTCACTCACAGTGCATTTCTGTTTTTTTTCCGTTGCAAACATTAACATATCTTAGGATGCAATCGTGTGTTTACTAAGGGTACCGATAATGCGCATCCCTTCGCATTTCGAAAGTAAAGGCGAATTGCATACAGTTAGCAAATCATGCTCATATGCAAAATGGTTGCACATCTAGTCGATCATTAGCCGCGGTTACAGTGTGGAAGAAACTACAGTAGTGATCGTTTTAAAGCAGCCAAGTTCATAGCGTGATCAGCTTAGAGCTCCAGAATGATCATTATAATTCAACAGAACAAGTCTATTTAATCAATCACCAAACTTCGAGCAGCACTCACATAAAGCTGGGTGGCGATAATTGGCTGTTCACGTTTGTCAATTTCAATTCTGCATATGCCACCTAGTAGAGATTGGAAACGCAATTTGTTACTTTGCAAAGTAGAAGAACGATTTCGCAAATGCCGCACCACATTGCTACACTTATTCGGGCCTGAGTAGAAGATGTGCGTTGTTTGGAACTTAGGACTTTAGGCCTACTTTCGGCTAGATGGCTGGAGAAACAGCAAGTACTTCTTGTTCTTTTGTCTGCAGGTTTGGATCTCAATACTGAGTTCACACTCAAGTGTACATCAAAAAGCGCTATTCAACTCATTATACCACTGTTCCATAGTTCATTACAAATCCAGGTTAGAACACGAATGGCACAAGAGCTTCACCTAAGTAACAGCTAAGGAAAACTGAAAAAGGAGGAAACACTTTGGTAAAATTAAATAAAGTAAATTAAATACTAAAACAGGCTGCAACCTCATAGCTTCAAAGAAGGTGTATAAAATGTGTGTTTCATACTTTGTATTAAACCTTGAATACGTTTACTTGCTACGAAGCTAGTGTGGGTGTGTTTGCGCGTGTGATTGGTCACGTGTATGACGTTTTAGAAATGGGCCAAGGAGATAACATACATGAAGTATAAATTATTTACTTGGTGCCCACTTTTTCATCAACACCCCAGGGTGCAGCAAATGACGTTTCTTATTGGATTAATGGATTATCAAGGACTATGATGCTAAATTGTTTTTGACTGGGATACTCAAATTATGCCTCAAACAGACTTGTGCGTTAAAAGAGACCTGGATTTGAGAATAAAGAGCCCCGATATTTCTACGATGTCAAAACATTGAAAAGAGTTGCGTTTTGAAAATACGGTTTTGTCGTAAAAGCGTAAGCAATAGTCAGGTTTAAAAGAAATAAACTAGGCGAATCTGTTATGGAAAAGTCCTCTGAACAGAAGAGGATGTTGTGATGTACAAGCCAGCATCCAATTCAGCATTTTTCTGTCACTGTGGCCCCGTATGATTGCCACAGGGCTCCTGCGTTTCAAAGGGACGATGGATGGCTTGCGCTGCAGCACCAACACACATCCCATATCCAGTTTAAACCCGATGGAAAAAGACCGGGTGGTATGTGGATATGATCCACGCTTCATAAACAGAACCAACCCACAATCACTTAACATGCACAGCTGCAGCATTCCTGTTTTACTAATGGGAGATCCATGCGTACCAAACCTACACAAGACAGTGGCTTTGCCGTAGCCCGTTCCACACTAGATGGAGCAATTCTTTGAATCCAACGCGTCTACGAGCATCGTTCAAACCGTCTCTCCAAGCAACGACTCACTGTTGCCTGGAGCCAGTATATTTTAAATAAACTTTTATCGCTAAGTTAACATTTAGCTCAGACACAGTCCCACTAGAGATATCAAACATCATACACAGGGCCTGAAAGAAAACAAACATGCAGACTGCATAATAAGTGTGCGGTAGTATAACAGAACAATGAAGTCGACTCGAGTGTAATGTTGATTTTGGGCAAGTATAAGTCAAGGGATAGTTACCGCTTAATAACGAAATTAACAAACAACACACTGACAAACAGGGAACATGCAGTTGATTAACAGAACTGAGTTAACTAAATAAAAATTATTCAGTCAGATATAGTGTAATATGGAACATATATAATTCACTCTATTCATATATAACTATATATAAGGGTGATGGAAGATAAACACGTTAACCAATGAATTTCAGTTGCAAATTCGTAAAGTGTGCATAAAATGGACGTCTTGGGCTCCGTGTCCATCGAGAAATGGACGCAGCATACGGGGAACACTATGAAACACTATGTTAACTGAGAAATTTGAAACAATAGGTAATTGCTTGTTTATCTATACATCACTCGCCTAACAATACCATTCGAGAGTCTGAGGTGGACAAATATTTTACCTTACCGATGTACCGTAGAGACGTTCTGTGAATATATACACATATCTTATTGGAAACTAATGAATTTCATTTAGCGAGCTGTATTTAAATTTTCTTTGGGGAGTACTCCTTTGGTTGGTTAAACTAGCAGATATGGTGAGGGGTCGATTTCAATGGTGTTCATGTTGTGTGTCAGTTTATCTCCCCTCTGCACTATAGCTTCCTCTCCAACAACGATAGCAACCAAAAGCATAATGTGATTTTAGCATTAAGTTAATTTTCTGGCTTTTGTAGTCTGTCATGTTTAATCTATTATCATTTTTGTATTCTAGCACATTAGTTGAGCCGCGTTACTCTCCCTCAGCTAACGTGTATTGAGAATGTGATGATGATGATGACGATTTTATGCAGTGAATTAGTATGTACTAAAATTTTGAGACGCAAAACGGCTCACCGCTAAAATCGCATAATTATTTTTGCGTAATTGCTTTTGAAAAGTTCAAAGGTATCTGCCAGCAATTAACGCAACATAATTCAATCTTATGTGGGAGTAAGCAGGTCGCTTTTTCCGTGTATCCAACTATAACACTGCATCGAGATTATAAATGGTGCTGAAAAGCTGGATCGTAATTTGGCCTTATAGATAGCTACAACAAAACTATACACCCAACCACCTATCGCCATGAGCATTTGGGAGAGAGTTAGAGATCAAAAGTAGTCTAAGTAGTAGTACCCGTAAAAACAAAAGATCTTATGTGGTGATGGAATGATAAGGCAAAATATTTAGAAGCGTCATAACTTGCTTTGCACTTTTGTGACCTCGCAAGGCGTCCTCATTGTTAAGTCGGATTGAATAATCAGCTGAGCATCGAATTGGAGACAATTGTAAATTCCATAACCGGGTAGATTATGGACTATGGAAAACGGTCTTCTAAAGTTATGCAAACTAGCGATTTATCTAAATCCCGATAACACCTAAATAGTGAACCATTTGCTCAAACTACTAAGGTTGTACCTTAGTATCCGTGAATAATTTCTGCATATAATTCGAATCGGATTTATTCGATCACTCCTACAGTTAGAGTGAACGAATACATTGGCGCTTTCGGGTAAAAAGCAACTGTGGTGTTTGAGGAAATGCGGCCGAAGAAACTGATATTAATGAATATGCATGTTGCGCAACACCGGCCAAAATTAGCGGAAAATCAACTGCCGTTGTATATTTATTTAGCAGCACAGAACCACCAAAGCAGCTGAGATATATGAGAAATCGTGCTCAAACATACATACAAACGGGATAGTACAACGCGTCATAATTGCGCTAAAACATTTGAGCTAGAATTATACTCTATTTAAATTGTTCGAAGTAGGAAAGCAGTTAACCCTGTGGTAACTAGAACCCCTGTTGATAGGGAAGTGCCTAATTCAAATGAATACTGGTCACATACTCTTTTAGTTATCATTGGTATTTACTAGCTAGCTCTCCAATACCTTGTCCGCTATACCATAATCATTGTATTCATATGAAGAAAATACCTAGAAGTGTTATTCCAAAAGGGACCCAACAACCAATGTTTCTAAAACTAGGCTTTTGCCACAACCATGCCAAAGAATGTAAGTATATGAAACGAACACCCCTATATTCATCCAATACATATCGCTAATGAAAGAGCATGGAAACTTTTGTACAAATTGATCTGTTTCGCTACAGACAATTTCTCGTATCATGGAAATATATGCCTTATTCTTAGAAATATGCTTTTCTCTAAGGACAAGTGAGATTTGGATTAACAGCCTCCTCAGAGCTA
>CALYDF020000776.1:0-24190 GCA_944474145.2 Dicrocoelium dendriticum | reverse complement strand
TGAAATTGTGCTTGCATTTAAGAAGTTTCCGCTTGCAAACTCTGTGTTTGAAAAAAGAAATATCATTTAACAACTAAACTGACCAGTTATTTGAGTGATGAGAATTGGTGACTTTTTGATCTATGCCAAGCATATCCACGATACGGAATCCCAAGCATCTCCTTCGAAATTACCTTAAGTTTGAAATGACTTCACAACGTACGCATCACTGGAAAGCTTGAATTGTAATGCCGCCTAGACGGGGTCAAAACCAGTCTTGAATTATAAGTGTGATATCCATCTTCATCAAAGATTCTAGACACAACATAATGTACAATTTGACAATCTTTTTTCAAATGTGTCTTTTATCTTGTGGAACCTAGAGCTGCTTTTATTAAATATTGAAAATTTCTTTTAAGTATTACCACAGTTTGTCGCGCACATTTTATTTACTTATTAAATTTTTAAGAAGGCAGGACTTGATGTGTTTGACGTCTATCTGGCCAAACGCATCCACTCATTTTTCTCGCAAAGCACTTGAACTAAATACATTATTTGCGCAACATCCTGTCATTCTTGTCAAGGATATACACACTGTAATTTAAATGAACCTACTTTATCTCGGCAAAAAATGTATCATGTACAATTGCGGATGGACTATACGGTTATGAGCGAGTAATGGTCATAACTCAATCTGCTTGTTGTGAATTTGAGGTAAAGTTTTACTAGCATGCTTCACTGCTGATGTGAAACTTTGCGCGGCATGAAAGCGGAATGACATCAAATTTGGTATGCGCAACAAATGCGCCGCTATTTTTATACATATCCATGAGTGTTACCACCAGTGCCGTGCTTCGTACCCTACTACGCGTTCAGACGAATGACAAACTAAATAGGTTGTAAACGTTTACAACCTCAATCAGTCGTTTACAGCGGTGTAACTAAAGATACCTCAGTAACCGATTGCAAGTCCATAATCAACAAGTTGTATCCCTTCCCCTCAACCGGTAGGCCGGAATCAGGAATAAGCTAAAAATCTTGATGTTTGCCTGTACTTTGTACTCCGAATTTCACAAATCGTCAACAATTTCTTGACTGTAACAAATGCGAGCAAGCCATTTGGTTGTTCCATATCATTAAACTAAACAAACAAGCAGGTTCCAGATTATTTACGACTCAATACATAGTTCGCCAGCGTATTCGTACCTTTACATTAACCAGTTTATGGTAACGTGTGCGAACTGGTAATTAGTCTGGTCAGAATATCTTTTTCAGTTCAACATTTAGTACACTTTTGCTGTCCTTCCGGATGCCCATAACTGAGGTAAATTTTAATTTTTCTAATTTAACGGTGATCAATGCTTTAGCAACCATGCACTTACCTGGTCAAACAGGCTTCAATAGCATCTTCGAGAATAAACACAATACATTTAATTCTTTAGGAGTACATCCGTTTAGTCTGACGTATGCTAATCAATTTAGCTTTCAAATGAATCCCAGTTTCATTAATTGGACCCAATGTATTCGACAGCCTAGCAAGGACACTAAGTCGTATTTATCGTGCGGTCAGTTGTTATTCTGGGAATATTATGTTATTTTAGCCGTTGAACATGCATCCTTACATGTCCGCTACATTCACTGCTCAGGATAGCACATATAGCGCATTAATAAACTTTACGTTCAAACAATTAAAATGATCTACCTGATGCTATTACCACAGCTCGCTGATCCTTCCCAGCCCAAAACTCCTGCGGTGGCCTCTGGTAATTGGTAATTAGCACATGTATCAGGAGTCGACATCTACCACACTCTAAAGGGCAAACCACTCTTGAGTAACAGAACTCAGAAACACATGCGCAAGAATGAATCGGTTAAAGTCTTTCACCTGCGTTCACTGAGCAGGAAAACTTAACAGTATATGCTTCAAAAACATCAATATTACACACTATTTAACATGCAGTTAGGCGTTTAAAAGTCCTTGTGATTGGTTGTAATCTTAATCTGGACCAGTTTATAAACCTATACACAAAATTTATGATGCAGGCCGTGTAAATAATGCACTTCATTTGCCATAATCACTAGCAAAATAGGCACAAGAATTGACAAGAATTCTATTAGACAGTAATTCATGTATACCTTCTAAGTGTTATGTCACTAGTCCTCAGCGTCTTTCGGTAAACGTAGTAATTATATTGTAGATGTTTTACTTTTAGTTACAATAGTGTTCTACACTCGTGCACATTTTGCTTGAATAACACACGCACTGTTTTGCTAGGTCTAGTAACATAACTTGAGTTGATACCAGTAAGCATAGCAAAATTTTAGGCGCATAAAGCAGAGTGTAGCTTAGGCAGGATCCAAGGTATATATTAAGAATACTTCGTCGTGTTGGAGAAGACAGCAATTACTAGAAGCAAAACAATTTATTTTGCATTTGATTGTAGACAGTTCAAGAAAGTTTCATGTTAGTTTAAACTTATCAGTTGGGCAAATTTGGAAATAGACCGGTCGTACTTTCATGCTTAAAAACGAGGTAAAAATAATAGGAAATATTACCTAGTGATTTTAACATGCATAGGTTTAAGGGTAGTTTGAAACAAAATAACACTCAGCCTACGTAACTAAAAGTACAATCTCAATGGTGTTCTGTTATTTAGGAATCCTCCAAACCGCACGCCGTCGAACTCCAATAATTACCTTCTAATATCAAGTGACTCCGCTTTACGAAACATAGAATTTCATCTTTTCCATATGTGTACCCTAATGACAACGACTTTCTACATGTTGCAAATGTGAAATAAAGGAAATAGTTAACTCTTCTGCCTTTTTGTGTCTTCGATGCTCTAGTGTTAGGCCATAGTCTGCTACGGTTCCGGTGTTTATGGAGAAAAGTTGTTTACACCGTCCCACACTTTTGGTTGATTTCAAATATTGCCGTTTGATAGCTTCGTTGTGTTAAAATATTCATGTCAAAAGCAGAATGACTCACTCGGTTAAGTTTCAATACAACCATTGTATAGGCAACTGGAGTGCGCCCAGTTAAGATTATTAACCAAAAGACTAAGGTAATTAAGATGAAATGGCTCGTCGACTGCGTGAAATGGTTCCCTTGCTGCAAGACGGTATAACACGAGATTTTTCCAGGCGCCTCGGAACCCTTTCTCATTTCCATTGCACACAATGTTATGTTGAAACGAATACATCATCCATCCTTTTCATTAGCTAACAAGAAGGAAACAAATAAGAACAGAAGGCCTTAGACAAAACTTGAAGATCAGCGAATTCAGTTGGAAAGGTAAATCCTAATCAATCAACAAGTTTAAAACTAATGTGGGTAGAATGAATTAGATAATCTGTACAGTAAAGCACCTTTATATCCATTATGTAGTCGGCATTTATGCAGTTAGGCCTGAGTCGCATTGTGAATGTTACGATACGTTGGACCAAGGTGTGTTGCTGCAAGCCCAATAAGGTGAACGAATTTGGAAATACTCGTTGTTAGACGCAATTATTTGATGTCCCTCAAACGTTCATCCACACCTTTAACAAGAAAACATATGAAATGATTATCTACTGCACCTATGCAATTCATTTACTAAGCCACATAAAATGAGCATGTTTTCGGCTAAATTTAATATTCGAGGACAACTGATTACGTTCTTTTAAGAAACGAAGAATTCAGATTAAATATGGAGAGATTTAGGAACGATTTACTTACTTCTTCATATAGATCAACAGATGGAGGTGCAGAAATAATTGAGGCTAAACTAAGAGCTGGAAATATCTTTTGATATCTATGAGTAACTAATTTCCAATATCAATAAATTTAATTTAATTTTATTCATAATTTATACTTTCTTTATACTATTGAGTCAATTTCCGGTATGGGGCTTAACTGTTACTGTTTCCTAATATTTTTGGAAAATTCACATACTTCCTTACATGTTAGCCATTTCTTATTTTCCAGTGGTTTCTTTAAAATCACAAACCGCGGCTGTCACACAAGGTGCTTATTTATCCATTAGACATATTAGTTAACCAAATGTCGCGCAATGGTAGCAAGTTAAGTTCTGCGTCATAGCTACATGACATATTTGATCAAATTTATATGATTGCCACCCACACCATAGACAATTGAATCGCTCTAGAAGATAGATTTTTCCATGTATATTAAGTTATGTACACTGATTGATGCAGTTTGGTGTTATATTAGTTTAGAATAGACATATATTTAGTAATGAACACCTATTGAATATCCAGCTACATTTAGTGCCTTATGAATTTGCATTGCAATTTTACGGATGAGTCACGTTTTGTGGCGAAAAGAATAGTTCAGGTGTTAGGTTCCATTTGCATTAAAATGTTTCAAAAAACACGCCTTTAATTTTTAAAATTATAGTTAAACGAAGAATGGTATCATGGATTCTACTATTAAAGTTATAATATGGGGAGCCTGTTTTTTGGAATTAGGATACCATGTACAATTGGGCAGCATGTGATTTGTCCCTAAATAATTTTCCGTAGCATTCGATACAAAAAGAACATATCGTCATCAAAGACGGTAATGAGAAACGTAAAGGACAGAACTTACACAACCGTTCCACAGCTAGCATGGCAAAGGAGGGTAGACAAGCTCAATGTCATTTTTTAGATAATGGTAATGATTTGTTCAAGTGAGATAATTGTATGGTGTGTGGTAGCTTTCGCATTAGTAACTTCAATATGTTTTTGATATGCTACCATTTCCCTGCCTGCCATATTAGGCGGCCAGCAACAACTTGAAAACAAACAAACGGGGCTCAAAAATATAGGTTTATCAAATTTTTTCTTGCATATATATGCATGTGACGTTTAATGTGTGAAAACTTCATAAATTTTTCCATTCCAAGAGCAATAATATTAACAGGATTTTTTCCATGCATCCGTTTTTTTACTACCATACATATAATCTTCAACTTTACTTCTCAAAGCCAACACAGGTTCGTCCTTACTGTAGCCCGCTAGAAGTGTCTTTGTTGGAATCTGCAGGCAAGACTTTGTAAGGGCTGAAATATAAGTCCGACGGTCTTAAAAACTGTTACGTTTAGTAGATTTAAATACTGACCGGAAATATTATTCCTCTTGTGGCTCCACACTAACAGCACGATTACGAAAACTGTACCAATTGTATTGGCTTTTATTGCCATGATCGTCTACGTTTTTAAAATTTACTATTGAATAAAAACTGAAAGAAATAAAACTTAGGAAGAAATTAATTTACGATCCATATCCGTATGTTTCACAGATTCTTAAACAGGTTTCCTAATAAGTATTGCATTTGTGAAACGGTTTCAACTACATTAGATATTACATAAATATAGGGAACCATTTGGTGGGGCCAAAACTGCATTTTTAAAGTACAAAACTTATCCGTTGTGACTACTGCCATACTATCAAGCAATAAACTCGGCATTGATAATCATGTTTTTGTCCACATTTACCTTTTTTATCGAGATTACTTACATCCTTCGCCTGCATACCGATTTCACCCCTTCATCCGGAGAGAATCCAACGCTTGACTACTCACAGACGCTATAACGGACTGCGGTTAGAGAGCATAGATTGTCGACTGCTACAACGCGTTTGAGAGAAAACATTACAATTAAGAGTTTAGTCAGGCTTTCTCACATAAAACGGAGTTCATACGACAATTAATGATACCGTTTTCCTTGCGCCATTTTCCATTCATCCTCGAAATGAAGTCAATAATTTGAGCCTCCACTGCTGCTATCTAATTTGCGACCAGGTGCGCCCATTTGCTTTTGGCCAGAACTCGGGTTAGTCAAACATGTTTTATTCAAAGTTAAAATATTTAAAATGCGGATTTCGAGTTAGCAAGTTTTCTGCAAATTCGCTCTAGCTGAACTTAACATCGGACACTGACCTTGCGTTAGCCACAAAATGCCATTATTCTCCGGGGTATGTTTCCTGCAGGTCTCAGCTTCTTTGTGAAATATGTTAGTCTACAGAACGTCTTCTATTTTTGTCTTCTGTGCTCAACTATAGTACTAAAGTGTTACTGGTCTGCCTGCGATAGTTTCCTCTTTACTTCAAAAGAAACGCGACGTACCTTTGGGTGCGCTCTAAACTCTTTCTGGAAAGCCGCCTATAATTAGCTTAGGCAGAGGTATGTTCTTTGCCCTATGTTGCTTGCGCTGAAGTGTAGTGCCCGTTGCGCAGTCCATTTTGTTTTCAGACGACGTTTTATTTTAGCACACAATAACTGTCTCTAATGGATCGTCAGCTTTGCAGGGGTGTGTTATTACGCGCTAAGGGTTGATAGGTCCGCGTCAGTCCCTATCAGTCTAGCAGAGTTTTGACTTCTGCACATTGGATCAAGTGCGCTCTTGATTAGGTAGTTAGTAGGAAGGAACTTATATACAAGTGACTCAATGGGCCGACTTAAAAATTGCACAGTATTTAGATTTCAAATTCAGCAAGAATCATAGGCACAAGGGCTTCAGTGACTCAATGCATAGACTGCATATAATTTGGGATCATAACGAACGAAAAGTTTACTACTTATGAATGGAAGGAGTTTGGTGAGTATTTTTGTTCGTCACAATTAATTTTACTTTATTGTTTTCATCTTCCTTTATGTCACATTTAGACTCCTGCGTGCAGGCCTGTTCTCCATGCTTTGTCTATGTTATCAGGGAATTTGCACGGGCTTTAGAAACCTTTACATAACTGGTACATAGTTTAATTGGGCTATTCTATGGAGTTTCAATGCCTAGGTTGTACATGTTATCACCACCTTAAAAGCACGGTTTTTAAGAGTCACTAACTCGTTAGTAACGGTCTAGGCCACCTTAGAAGAGTGGTGATGCTTTATTAATTATGCGCTTGTTTAATCTTTGCAGACGTTTATCAGGTTATACTAGAAATTACGCCAGTAATCATCAATAACGTAGTCGATGGATCAGCAGAACAAAAATATGACAGAAGCATTTATGTTTGGTGCACTAACAATGTCGCAGTACGTGGGAAATTAAAGTGCAAACACGCAAAATGCTGTCAAGCTTGAAGTAGTTGAGAACGCAAGGGTGGTACAGATGTACAATAGAAATTTTCAATCGAAGGTCCATTCAAGAGAAAATGTTAGTTGGCTCTATAAGGAGGAAGTTAGTCATGCTATATCGGACGCGATTATGACACGAGCGTTTCATTGCGGTTTCCAAATTGATGTATCGCAGTGATGATAGGTTTAGTATTCACTCGCAACTACACCATCACTTCGTGATTATAGTAACTGAGACTGCAACAGCTACAACAGGCGAAAGAGGCATAGTAGCTGACTGCTACGCCAATACATATATACAACCATTCTGCCATTCTTAAGCAAATCGCCGGTGAATCGCAGTGTTTTGTCGGGTCTATAAAAGCGGTCACACAGGGAAGGTGGAAAATCACGAGACTGGGATGTGACGACTATCAAAGCTACAAACAAGCGGCTGCAAATTTTGTCTAATAAATAAATGCCTATCGACCTCACAAGCGTTATGCTGAAATGTTTGCAAATGTTTACCACGAAGCGGTTTGGTGAAAGGTGAATAGCACACAATACGTTAGGATGGAGGAAGCATAGCAAGGTAAAGAAAAGCTTGCATTGCTATGCTATTGCTAATTTTAAATCTTGCAACTCACTATTTTGATGACTGAATTTCAATACAGTTTTGCAATTTTATCTTCAACGAAGCTTTTGATTCAGCAAACTTGAATTTTTAAGTGGAGTAGCCTCAGTGCTAAGAGGTTCGATAAATTATCGCTGCTGTTATGAGTGGTCCAGTGATATCAAAGTTTGATGGAGCGAAGCGGTAAGCACAAAATATTTGCGAGAAAAAATGTTTGTTTTATTTACAGAAATCTTATTATCTCTAATTGCCAGCCCCATAATGAAAAGTATCATCCAACTGGATGTGTTGGTTGGTAATTCCTTCGTACATAAAGCATGCTTTATAGGGAGGACTACATGTAACTGACCATAACAAATTCTATCCGAAAAACACCCATGATGTACAGCTAAATTGGTTCTAGTGTCACATACTTTTAGCGCAGCTTGTTTTGTCTTAGCTCGCAGGCTCGATAATTTCATTTTATAAGCTACGGGAATTATCCTGAGATGGGCATGTGTGGTAAAGTGTAAAATCAACCATAAAGTTACTGCAATGGTAAGTCTAGATTAGTTGATACACCTGACATTTATCATGTTGGAGTACATACGCGGCTAAAGCTGAAAAGTTATCCCATGCATCAGCACATGCTAGGTGACAGCGAGACTTCCACTTGTCTAAATCGTAATCAATGAACTCAGGAAGGGAACGTATTCTGTTGAAAATGCAAGCAGAAACAGGGACATTATGGAGACGCTAATGCAGTAATTTATACAGGGCGCATGTAGCGGGATGTTTAAAGTGCACAGCCTGATGGGAAGGCGCTGTTCGATGTGAATAACATCCTTCTTGCGCTCCTTACAAGTCCGCGGATAAACCAGGTGAACTAGCTTTGTCTTCTTACGGAACTACACTCGAATCTGTCAGCAGAGCTATTGTGCAATTTAAGTAAATCTTTAAATTTTTATCATCAATCCAATTCAGAGACAAACACAGCACCTCAAAATGTGCATAAGCTTCGTTCAAATAAGAAAACTCTCCTGCATCCAAGAGATGAAAACAGCTCTCTTTTACGTTTTATTATATCAACATTTGACTAACATGCTTGCATTTTCTAAAGACGTAGCACGCTAGCGTGTGATATTGTTGAAAATGAAGCGAGACGGAAGATTAATTCTAGAGAATACTGGACGAAAATAGCGCAGAGCTTGTAATTTTCTTCGAGGGCACATCTTTTGTGCAGATCGGGCTAAATTTACGCAAATAACTAGGGCCCATATGGTACATATCAAACAATCTTTCAGTATTTTGTAAATCTATGATACTAAGGTAAAGCAGCACATGGCATACAATTACGAATCATAGTTTTCCAACAAAAGTCCACCAAAGTGTAACAAGATTTCTTGTAGATTGGGTTGACTAAGTGACGTTTGACAAATGCAAAGGTTACTTTCACCTGAAAGAAACATACAGTTCGCTCAGCATGTTATTGGCAAAATACAGGTCTGTTGATAGGGTTATCAAGATAAACATTAATCCATTTTGGAGGTACTTTATTTCGAGCAAATGTTTGCAAACACTGTGGGCCAACTCTGGCTTCAAGCTAGAAATATCCGCATACTACATGTATGCTAAATATCATTTATTAATCCTCACGCGGTAGGTAAACAAATTGTGCAAAATATTTGAACGAAATTGAGCGTGAATCAGATGAGAAGTGCAAAATATTAAAGGAGCAAGCACACATTTTCGTAGCAGTCTTGACAAATGACTAGGTTCATAGGTGATGCAACCTTCAGCGTCCATATTGAACAGTACTTCCGTGCGTAAAGCGAGTTCCGTCTCACTTCTCGAAACGTGTGGTACTCCGTTAAAATCAAGTCCTTTGCGTAGCATAACCATGTGTATTTCCATATCAGAGTAATCAGAACCTATGTAAAATTATTCCCGATTCACAAATCCGCCATTGAGGTACGCGTGCGCCCAAGAATCTAACAGCTAAACAAAGCGCATTTTGCAAAACCAAGTATGGTGCAATACGGTTATTTAGCATTATGTAGTTATGGGAACGTACTTAAAAGTTTGCAGAATAACATGCAACATTTGCGCAGGAGTTTGATAAAAGCATTCAGGTAATTGACTTCGTCGCTTGCATTTCTACAAGGTTTATTTATTTAAGTCAAAACTTATTTTCTCAACAAATAATTCACATAGCTGGTTTATGCTTATAAACAAAAAACGTCAGTGGGCATACTCACCAGTGTACAGCGATCGTTGGAAACTGAGGCAAGTTTAAACTGCAGTACTATTTCTGTAGTAATACATAGAAAACGTAAAGTCAAACCAATCATTGGGTGTGCTGGTAGCTGTACTGAGCAGTAAACCAAAACTCAGATAGTTATAGTCCACCGTAATTTATGAGATTAAATTTCCTTTATAGTTCCAGTACGTTAACAGGTGAAACTATATTAGTCTTAATACGATCATTACGGTAGGTAACATGAAGTATTATGAATTCGAAGTTTTAACTCTTAGGGAAATTTTAGTATTTTATCCAGATTATGGTGGGATAATCAAAAATCTAGTCCACAAAATTTCTTCAAGGCGCCATAATTCTATGGAGCTGGTATTGAAATAGACTTGCTAATCTGTCAAACTGAGACAGCGAATGATTTACAAGAAACAATTAAGGAAAAGTTGAAGGTAATATTCTCTATCGTCTTGTTGACATGTAGCCAGTGTCATTCAAATCACAGCGATTTTTCAGACTTTTTTGCAACATTTACTTGGAAATATTACTTACTTGTTGACCGGCAGAATTAGCTGTTCACCACGTTCGTAACCAGTACGCAATGGTCAGAATGGTCATTTACCCGGCCGGTTATAATTTTGATATCTTTGTACACACTCTCTGATTTCAGAAAGTGGTATACATGTGCCTTTACTTTCAGCATTACCGGATGAGTTAATACACTTCCTTCTTCCCTGGTCTCATCGGACCAGCATTCGAGGAGTATGGGGAGGTCGAGTGTAGCGTCGTTAGCTCTACCACTTTTCTGTGGAGAAAGATGTAATCATGCTGCAATTTTGATGACGCAGATGCACATCAGTGGATTTTACAAAACGTTGGGATATTATTAAAACACTTCGAATATAGTGGTATATCTATATATATATATATATTGTACGTCACCTTATTATATTTACAATTAAAAGTGCGTATACTGATTGAATTATCGGAGTGCTGGTTATGAAGTCGATGTCCGACATCCAACATACACTTACTGAAGTACGGCTCATATTATCTATGAATTTTGTACAATTGCAAGCTGTTCTGATTTACGATGCTGAATTTCGTGTATAATTGGCCAAATGTGTTAATCAAAAATTGAAAGGCAATATGCGCCCGCAACATTTCCGTAAAATGGCAGCTTACTCTAATATTTACTACAAATAGTAAGGAAAAACCTTGGTCCAACTAAAGATTTATCCAGCAATGCCTCAAACACAAGACGCTCTTTTTTGTCTAGACATAACTACGATGTTATCAATATGCACTGTTGGCCCAGATATCATGCAAGGATAAAGTATACTTGAGTGTATACTGCGGATGGATTGTCGTGGCAAAATTATGACATATATGCCTACCAAAATTCGGTATGTTGTAAAATAAATTGCATTGTTGAACACAAGAACATTACAGTTGTTCTTGTTGAAAGTTCTGTTTTTCAAAAAACAGCTACGCAAAATATGTGCGACGACATTTCAACCTAGGTTATTCAGTGAAAATAAATTTTTCATGATCGCCAGTTTGAACTGTTTGGTCAAACAAACATTTCAGAATTGTATAAAGACGTAGTAGCTGGCTTTTAAATAATTAGATTCATATTTTTACTAAATACCTTAATGCATGATGAAGGTCACAAAAGGTTGCCAAAGTTGTACTCTATTATTAGATGTCATGTAATAAACCCGTTGTAATATAACTCGCTATGCTGCAAGCGGAAATTTTTGCGTCCAACCGAGCCATAATAAAGAACATCCTGAGAATGTAGTGAATATCTACAACAATTGAATATCAGAATTAAATGGACATATCTTACAGCTACTTGTGCGTCTACATGGGAATGATAAAATACACTTTGAGGGTATTCAAAACACTTGCTCATCTATTCTGCTTGTCATATTTGGCTCAGAGAAACAGCTTTTTACATATATTAACATGAAATATATACTAAAAGTTCTTATTAGCCTTAGTGTTATATCTATCATCTGGCTCATACCAGGTTTTTCTTCTTGTGTCCACCAGCCGTATACCACAATTGTACTACATCGCTTGCCTGAAGTATTTATATGACGGTTGAGAATTGCAAACAGTTCAAACTGTTCGACCTTTTTTGGAAAGCCAAGAATGGCCCAGGGGTCAACTGTAAGTTTATAGGGTACAATGCGCAAATTAGAACCCCATTTGATTGACGACATGGATATACAGTCTTGGAATCCACCATTTTGCCATGTTTCGGGAACAAGTCATATAAGCTGCAATGGTAAAAGCAGAAGTCCAATTTGCGTCAATGAAATAACTTGTCAGGTATAGTCAGTTTTATTTTACTAACGTTATGCTTACCAAACTGCAAACATTTTGGTGTTCCCTTTGCGTGCTGTTTTTGATCAGACGAGCTCCGACGGCTGCAGGTTCAGAATTTAAGGCATGAATCGTTGTTTTATCACAGTCCTGCAAGTATATCTTATTTAAATATTTAGGTCATTCGTAAAAGTTGGATTGATCATTGTAACGGAATTCTATAAGCAGGAATAGATATTCTACTATTTCAATATTATTCTACAACGTCCGCAGATGTTATCAAATTTGCAGTTGCCTGCATTAAATGCTTTTGATCTCAATACTAACCGCGCTTTTAATGATACGTTTTGCAGTATTCCTGCTTAATACATAATAATACGCACGATTATTACATCATTTAAAAATATAAAAGCGATCAATTCTATGCAATTCTTAATTTGTTTCAAACAGTTTACTTCACGTAACTTTTAGTAGAATAAACCCCAAGTTTTACAAAAGATCCTAAAATTGTGCTGGTAATCTTTTCCTATTACAATCGTGAATTTATTGGCAGTATTAATTGTTGCTGAAATATTCTCCTCACATTATCTGAACCCACTGCGTCCAATTAAGGAGAAAGCACTTTAGCAAAATAATGCACTTTTCATTTTATATCCAGTACGGTATATCCAGTCCATTCTTCGGAACGGCAGCGGTCGCTAGCCATCCAGTACGCTGAAACAGCGTCTTAGAGTTTATTGTTTTGCGCCCTGTCTGAAGGCGAATGTCGTGGATTTGAACAAATATCCCAGTAAATGCGGTGCTACAATAGCCGCACAGCATTTCAGTTCAAACTTTATGTGGCACGTGAAATCGTTGCTTCCCATCGATAGTGCAGTTTTGAAAAAATCCGTACAACGCATATGTTTCGTTATAGCCAGCAGCCCGGATAAGTTATCTTAAATGATAGTCAAATGATAGCAGAATTTTGTGGTGACGTTCCTTGCGTGCTTAAACACAATAATTATGCAGCAACTGAATATCGCTGACCGCTGGAACGTTTTGAATATCACACCAGTGCCTTAAAATAATTCAATCATTATCGAGCTGTCGCCTGAAATCCATTTGCCTTGTAGGCTCCGGAAAATTCATTCTTCGAATGAGGCAATTAAAATCTAGTTTTACAGAACTATACTAATCGCTTAGTACTAATCAAGGTTTCTCTAAATACTGTTACTTGCTTCGTATATTCACTAATGTTATCATTTGACAATGGAAATAAATCACTTCCTATGTGCTTCCTTGTTTCTGGCAATACATTCGGCTGCATAAAGGGTGCAGTGATGAAAAAGGCCTACTAGTCCATGGCATGCATGCCTTTTTTTCTATTTAGTTGAAGATTATTGTCCAAGACGCCTTCACACTACAAAACTAATTAACGGATGCCCCTCCCCACTAATCACCTACTCCGGTGCACTTCACTGATCGGGTTTTCTCCAATCCACTTTTTTGCTAACGTCAGCTAAATAATATCCTCACAGAAGTAATCTCAGTAAAACTTGCTTTAGCGTCATCCGAACGAACCCAGTACTTGGTACAATATATCATATTTTCTCCCAACAAAGTTGCAGGGTTCGTGCAATTCCTTACACAGTGTCTCAAATAATTTAATAACGTCGATGGATTTCACAATGTTACAACTGTGAAGTACGTAGATGTGGGATCGAAATAAAAATCACCGTGGACGCTTCATGTAAATAAAACTTTCACAAAAGACGGATGGTTGCTTTTCTACGACTCTTTTCTAAATCAACTTCACACCTCGTGAATTGATTCCTTGATATGTCAGTGCCTGTGCCCTTCCCCACTTCACGTATTGCTCTACCGTGATTGTACGTGGTCTTCTAAATAATTATTGTAAGTTAACTGTAATGTCTTAAAGGCACTTATCCCGATATGATGGAATTTTAAAAGTTACTTTCGTCAATATATTTCTGTCGGCACATACCAATATTTTTAAGAAGCTGGCATACACCATATGGGCCGATACTAGTCATGCACTTCCCAACTCTTCAATTTTGTGTATAGCGAATTCGTGTACTATACAGAAGTAAATCTGATGTATGATTGCTCACAAGTTTATCGCTTATCGTTTATACCTTACCTTTCGCGGATTCAGCGAGACCCAGAAACTGTAATAGATTTGCAGCAGGAAAACGTTTATATCCTTATTCTATCTAACCGGTTTAGGTTACCTTTTGGTAGTAGTTCATATACTGGTCCATTTCCAGGATCGTGTAGGTTGTAGCTGAATACTCATTTCTCTAAGTTTATAAAGCAATTTTTGAGTTGACTTATAATACGGGTATTACACAAACGCTTTGTGTTATTTCTGCTGGTTGATGATTCCGTTAAGTTTAAAAAATTTAAATTTGGAAACGAAAGTGGAGAAAAATTATTGGTTTTGGGGTGTTGATTTACAATGGCAGAGTGCGCATACTTAGCTTTCACTGATCTTCTCTGTACCTCGTTACGTGTATTTCAAATGGAATATTGACGCAGAATACCCAATAAGAGATAAGTCATACATTTTTACAAATATGCAAACGTTATACAATTTAAGAGGTGAGAAATAGCCTAGCCTGCGTAACGTCAAGAAAAAATAGAACGTAAACTAAACTTTTCTTTTATTTGTGATATCAAGCTACAATACCGATACGTGCAAATTCAATCAGCCGATTATATACATTTATACATTTCTAATTAGATAGAGCTTAAGAAATGTCACTTTAAAAGAGCTACCATATTGCTTTTTTAAATTAATTTTGCGATCTGGATATGCATCATTACAATGCCATTTGCATTTATTGAAGGGAACGTCTCCTTGGCGATTTTCTTGCATGTATGTCCTTGCTAGCGGCGCCCCATAACCACATGCACATTTGGCTTTGTACAGCGTTATGGCAAATTTCTAATTTTTGTTAATTCCCATTAGCTGTAAGGGTTAATACTTACCATGTGCTCTTAATTATACAGCTATCAGCTTTGCTTTGTTGGGCATTACAAAAAATCTTGCATTATGTTCTTTTTAACGCACGACTCCTACACAATGGGATAATGTTTGATAGGTTCTCAATGATATCCGACTAGTGCGTACAAAGCACCTCACAAGTTCCTTTATCCAGCATGCAGTTATCTAAGGCGATCTCGTAACTTCACAGAAAGTGAGATTTATATGTTGTGTACTGATTTAGTTTGGGCCTATTACAAAATTTTGCCCTTGTAGTGATGTAACTCTTTTTGCTATTATGTTGGTCTGTATGGACTCCATGGTATCTTTGTTAAGCTGTAGTGCGGGCTAACCGGTCTTCACCGGTTCACGTTCTTTATAGTCCGCGAATAGAACCCGCAGTTTTCAACTCTACTTGTTTTCGGAATTTAGCTCTAGTTGCTTTTTATACAATAGCTAAAATGGATTACTTTTGGAATTATCAAATAAAGCACTGCGTTTGTAGTTTTTGTACAGAGGAGTTCACCACAAGGAAATATTCTAAATATTCTAAAAGGCAGTAAGTTTTAATTGTTTACCATCCGAAAAGCTTTGGCTTTTGTGCTTAACAATCATTCATGATAGTTTATTAAAGTAAAACCTGATATTATGCAGATGAACATTGCACTTCTTTCCATTGCAAGTTGTTTAGTGTTCATTCTCAAAAATTTCAAGCTTATTAGTACGCCGCTCTATTCTTGTCTACAGTTTAAAGGAATTAATAAGTTTAAACTGGCTTAAGTAAGAAACCTATCTAGCGTTCCTGGCGGCGAGTCGTTCCACTGAAAATTATTCAAGCCTCTGATGATTTGGAGTTCACTTCAGCTGAATCGTGTGGCTCTATTTTTGTTCACTAATAACATTTTTCATTTAACGTTGCTCAAAGAAATGCGGTTGAGCACATTTTGTAAAAGGAATATATGTCATGCGTAGTTGTAATATAAATATAATAGAAAACACTTTTATCTTACTCAGAAACTTACCAAATAATTCGCCAAATAATGGTTTCATCAGGAAAGTTCTCAATACCAAGCGTAGTATAGATAGCACCGGAAAACACAACACATTGCACGCTCGTTAGGTCGCTGAAAGCAGTCTAATCGTACAACTTGTTCCTGCATGCCAATGAGTAAGCATATATTGGTAGAGTATGTTTTGCATCAAAACAGTAAACTAATTTGCTAAATAAGTTTTCATGTTGAATAATAACTGACCTTAAATTGATTGAATTCTGTTTTCATCATGGCATTTCTAGCTTGATTATTCACTAACCGGATAGCAAGACAAGGCACGGCAAATAAAATAAGCTTCACAACATAATAGTTAGTAAAATATTTCAGTAACTCATTAGAAAACGCTAGCTGACTTAGAAATTTTGGTCTTGAAATGCGGGACTTTGAATTCACCGTTTTGTCTATGTACTTCGAACATTAATTTTGTGTGTGGATATTTTGATAAATTATTTGGCTGAACCATTACAAGTTAACTGAGGCCACACAAGTTTACCTATCCATTGAGAAATTTTCCGAGACACTGCGCATAACTAGCAGTTTGCTAATTAAGTTTAACACACTTAGTTCACTTTAGTAAGTTAAAAGTACAACTAGAAGAAGAAGCTCGGCCGAGCTGCCGTGGTGCTTAAAAAACAGAGTAAAATAACCATAATTACTTAGAGATCCGAAACGTCCCCATTGTAACCTAGATGAGTTTTCAAGCATATGTGAAAAACAGAAATATGTAAACTTAAGTATAAAATTGGTTAATATATATTCTGCAGCAGCGCTGTTGGGAACTTACATACAACCATGATCTTTCACTTGGCACTTAGAGGATATTTCATATGCTATTTGAAGTATTACTCGGCACGCACTAAACAAAAACTATTGGCAGTTACCAGGGTCTAACAATTGCATATTTTCTTCTATATTTGTTCGGAACGATGTCAAAATTAACTCCCAAACTCCGAAGTAAAGGATTTGGATTTATCTCCTCTAATATGCTGATTGAACGGATTATATTATGCATCTTTTAGCAGCGATTGTAACCTAATGGTCAACATGTACTGTAAGCTATAGTCAAATAGACATCAAACGCCATATCCATTGCCGAAAAGATTATATACCTAGCAATACTACAAATGTCTGAGAACTTACGTAATGTTTTATTTCCCTACCACGTCAATTGATGGAAAGTGTGATGTCATTTCAGGATATATCTTTCGCTTGATCGGATTAACTGGTTTGTGGTTGGAGTGCTGGCAATAATAGTGCAGGCAGAAGAGTTGTTATTAACACAGTGAAGTCAGAAGCAATGAGACAAATCCAATATATTTCGGGAGCAGTGGGATGAACTGCAGCCATTTCGGTCAAATTGGCGCTGCTTCCCACATGAAGAACGCCTGAGGCACGTCGTACGTCTGTCGTCAAATAGTGGACGTTGTCTAGGTGCTTCGTTCCCTGCAGGGAATGATTATCTGACCCGCCATGCGTTGTGTATATCAATGGCTAATTTTCGGCGAATATTGTAAAGTGTCGACATAATATATAGTAAAGAATACGTTGTTAACTTTGGTATACCGCAAAACGGGTTCCTCTCCAAGGTGCTGCAACGCAGTTCGGTAATTTGAAGGCCTTTTGTCAAGAAACCCATAGTTAGCTATCTAATGCCACAGTGTTGTTAAAGAGCTGGACCAAAAGCGGCGTCCGGTGCCTCAGTAGTAAGCCTATGTATAGCGGTTGGGTCTAAGTGGAAAAGACCCGCTGTGATAGAGAAAGTAATGAGCTCCTCACGCTCGAGTTTTGCACCGTCTGAAAAGAAATATGGGCTTTTCTTACGGTTGGGCAAGTCAGTCATTGGTACCATAACGCACGCCCAATTATAAATGAAGCTAGCTATTAGTTGATCAGGCCGAGGAACGGGAGGTCGTTTAAATTAGCTAGAGGCAAGAAAGACCTTCAGTGTCTGGTTGTTGGCTAGTAAAGCTACAATACAAGCGTAGAATATCTGCTAACCAAGACAGTGTTGTGATGGCTAGTTTGCAGTTATCAGGGTTTTCGGTAACCTCATGCTGCAGCAATCGTGTGAAAAGGTCGTTAAGCTAGCAAAGCTAAATTTTATTAGGTCTGGCGTAGTAAAATATCATCTAGGTAAGGGTAAAAGCTTTCACTTCATCGTGTTAGTCCATTAATCAAACGCTGAAACATTGCAGCGGCTCTGCTGAGGCCGAAAAACATGCTAGGATGCCCGAATAAGCATAATAATGTGGTGACTACAGTTTTAAGTACGTCGTTTTGTGCCAATTGCAACTGATGTCATTTGCGAGCTAGGTCGATTGATCTAAATGTTGACATGCCAGCTAAAGCTGAGGTTAAAGCTTAATCGCGTGGCAGTACGTACTTTTCCGGGACGGGAAATTTTGCATACCTTGTAGTCACGACAATGACGCCAGTCACCTGATTATCTTGATGTCATGTGTAATGATAAGGTACATGGAAGTATAGACCATTGGATAATTCTAGTTACCAGTTTTCCCCCGGAGTCCACCAAAAAATTCATATTCTGCTGTTTGAGTTGGCAAGTATATGTTGCGAGTTGTGCATTCAAAGCGTCTATAGCTGAATGTAAGCCAGTGATAGAAGTGCCCTGATAAGCGACGGCGCTGACATTGCTGGTTTTATCCTCTGGCAGTTTGCGTTTGATGACGATCTGCTAAATCAGCTAGTTAAGTGATGGAGGATGAGCTCACAATTGCAAGCATTGCTTTTACAGTATTAGATAGCCGCTGTAGAAACGTTTTGTGGATTGATCTATCGCCTACCGTGGATGAACCAAGCCGTTGTTGCATCTCACGTAGAAGGGCTGTTTATAGTTTTTCACCCGACTGAAGGTTCTCGCAAAGCTGTTGCAGACGGACCTACTCAGAGTTCAATACGTGCTGAATCCTGACATAATAGAGGGTCTCATACCAGTTTCATTTGGAGATATGATAACGTTTCCAACCTGCTTTGACATCTCTTTGTGAAGACAGGACTTGAACTTGTTATACTTTTCGTAGTTGAAAGTAATTCCGTGATTATATAACACTACCATCATTATTATCATTATAATTTTACACGCCGAATAGAGGTGGGAAACACCTCAGCTAATGCTCCGCAATAAATAACGGTAAAGGAAAATAGATATAAATGCAACAGTTGTATGCCAGCTGGGCTACTAGCAACGGATAAACATCGTCCCCGTTAGCAGCCAGCTGGCTACCACGCAACAATATAAAATAATTGTTTTACGCAATGAAATGGGTTCATAGGCAGAGGGGAGGCTAAAAGGAATGGGGAGGAACAAAGCAACTCACAGCAGGAACGCCACTAAGGTCGGCTCCTTGCCATGCCAGCAAGTGTATCCAGACAAACGTGTTCACCGTCTTTTGGACCACAACCAGGAAGCCGTGACGCTCCAACCGAGGCCAGCTCAGAAGTGAGGGCGTTCATTCCTCTGGACCAATCCAGCGCCTGGCCACCCCTCCTCTTCTTCTATCTATATCTCCGGTGGGCAAACAACGCACGTCTTGGAAGTCGGTTGGCTAGCAGGCGCAACACGTGACCCAGTCATTAGAGCCTGGTGCGTCAAATAACGATGCTGAGCCGTTCTGAGCCTCTTTCTTTGTTGTATACAAGGCGTCAAACACGATCGTTACTCACGTGGTGTTCTCACTAGATGTCAGCCAAACTGCGAAGGCTCCGATAGTTGAACGTAACTAGCCTCTTTATGTCCAGGCCAGGTTTCACAACCGTACAGTAGGATAGAAGGTACGGCTGCATTGCACGCCCTGCCCTTCAGGGCGAGATTAATGTCGCGCCGGCGCCATAAATAGCGACGGTTAGCGAAAGCACTTCCAGCTTTTTTTACACGGTTCGTGATAAAACTTCCCGGGTAGTTGAATTTTCGAACGACTTCTAGCTGAACCCCAACAAGGGTCAGCGCAGGAGCGATCCCTGCCAAACTTGGAGGAACGTTTTACACGCATATGGTGCAAAGCAAAGCCTGAAGCAGGTGACAGCCAGTACTACTCTGTCCAGCGTTTCTTGGCGCGTCTGGGAGCTGTCACCGATGAGGGCGGTGTCGTCTGCCTACGCAAAACTCAGAAGTCGTTCTCCTGGGAGTAGTTCCACAGGTTCCAAGTCATTGCCCTGTAAATGCAATCTCCAGTACTTCCTCAACATCGAAGTTGAGAAGAAAAGGTAACAGCGGGCATCCTTGTCTCCCGCCGCTGGAGATATTGAGAGGGGCGGCAGCTTGCCGTATGCCCTCTCGCTGCCGGTGATACGAGCGTATTATGTTTGGATAATATGTATATATTTATCGAGCACACCTTTCCTTAGTAGAATATTCTAAAGGGCACGTCGACCGAATCGAAGGCACCTTGTTTGTCTAGGAACACGAAAACTGTGGGCCGCTAATATGTGTTTTGTTGCTCTAACAACTGACGCAGGGTAAAATGTGTTCGGAGCAGCCACGACCCCAACGAAACCTGGCTTGCTCCTCGCGAATCTGGCTTTCACAAACGTCAGTCAGTTTGGTAAGGATTATGGAGGCGAATAATTTGAAGGCGATGGAGTTCAACCTGTTTCCTCTATAATTGCCGCATTCCGAACACGAGCATCCTTTGAACGCGGGAACAATAACGGAGCGGCTCAGTCGTTTGGGACCGTCTAGTACTCCCACAGTCTCACTAGTAATTTATGTATAGTATCAACAAGAGCAGATCCTCCGAATTTGAAGATGGATGGAGGAAAGTCACCTGGTTCCGCGGCTTTGTTTAATTTTAACAATCCTATCTCACGTTCGACTGCTGAGCGAGAGTGTGATCCAAATTGGTAGCTCACAAAGCACGCCGGTCAATGGCTGGCGAATAATCGAACAATACTAGCCGATTAAATTGCTTTTCCAAATGCTCAACGTAACGCTCCAAACGTTTTGACAAGTTGTGGATAGGCTGTCCACTCTCGTCGCGTGTAGTTTCACTAACATTAGGTCTCCTGTTGCCAGTTTCCTGTATCCGACGGAATAAACTACGATCATTGCCAAGGGTGGCGGACACTTCCATTTCTGACGCACCATGAAACCACTACGATTCGTCCTCCCTCTTGAGGTTAGCACGGAGTCCTGCCTATAGTTCCTTGCGAGTTTCATTTTATTCGCTTCATGCCGGGATTAGCCGGCGAGCATCGATAAGTTCCAGTGACCGCGCAGAGACCCAATATCCATGTTGGCTATTAGACATACCACTTGAGGATTCGCATGCTGCTAGAAAGTTGTGGCGAACATGTGACCAGTGACCATCAATTGTCTCCAGTGAGCGCCTACTCAACTTGCGTGTCAGCGTAATTCGATACTCATTCAGAACAGCTGGCTTTGTCAGTTGGCTGGTGTCAATGCGCTCACAGCGTCGTTGTGGGCATCCGCCAAAACGCTTCCGCAGATCAGCGCATACAAGTGCATGATCGATGTCCATACATGTGTTCCAAATCGAGCGACAATACTGGGTGCAGCGTCTCCAGCCTTAACTGATAGAAATGTGATCAATTTGCGTCCAAGGCTGGTTTGAGGCCGGTGGGCGCCAAGTCACCCTCCGGCGGGTGCTGTGTCAGAAATTAGTGCTCGCAGGAAATAAGCGGGCATCTTCACACAAATGTAGTAACCGCCCACCGTTATCATTACAAGAGCCTAAACCGTGCTGAATGCCCAGATGAATTTCAAAGATGGACAACTTTTCAACTAGTGTGTTCAGATCCCCCACAGCAAGAGAGTGTCTGTGCTATTTCTGTTTCGAAGGAGCTAGGTCAGTTTGCGGTAGAAGTCGTTCTTTACGGCATCATCACTACAGTTTGTGGGCGCGTCAACAGCGGTGATGAATAGCCACCTAATAGTCCCGCGCGACTTCGAATGTTTGAACAAGCCAGCCATTCGGACCGCACACAACCGGCTACTGACTGGAATCCAATAAACCAGAGCAGCTTCAGCCCGGGAACTCAGGACAATGTCAACACTGGCTTTGCCGGTGCTCGAAGCTGCATCGTCACCGGGTAGGTGCAATGAAAAAATACTGCTCGCGTCACCTGAAAGGTTCGCAGAGTGAGAACAGAGCGCAAATCTTGCAGGCGGGTCTCCGGTAAGCAGCAGACATCGATCGAGAGGGTCTCCAATGTTTGGGCAATGCTGCCTGTTGACCGATCTGTAGTAATGTTAGTGCATTGAGGCATGCCAATCCGAAGGAAAATCGAGGGCTCCAAATGGAAGCTGGTTAGCTTAAGGGACCGCTTGGCTGGACATGTGCTTGTCGACAGGAGAGAAGCGACTCTCCGCATTAACAGATGAGTTGAAATTAGAAGGTTAATGTCTATCAAAGCATGTTGGGGGGCGAAGAATCTTGGGGTTGAAAGCTCTGGGGATATAGTTAAAGTTGGAACGGGAGGGTAAGAGATAAAGCGTAAGAGGGGAATAGGAAGAAGGGAAGGCTTAAGCGGTAGCATGCAAGCCTCTGTCCACCCTGCCCGATGCAGCAGATAGGGCAAATCTGATTGTCCTATGCGGTGGCCAAAGCATCAGAAAATCGCTTGAATACAGATTCATAGTATTGCATGGGCAGGATACTGTCAGGTTTCCCAAGCCTAAACAGGAGAACGATTAAAGTTCTAAACCAGAGCCATTGTTTCAATAAACTTACTGCAAGGCAGCGAGTTTGGCACTGGACTACAAGGAGTCCGTTTTAAAGAAAAAGTGCCACTCTCATTCCAAACGCCAACAAGTAGGACATAATTTTGATTTTGTCTGGCCCCTAACCATTGACTAATCTGGTATGAGTGACTCTGAAGGTGCCAAAGCACCACCAAGCATAGCTCATTGGATTTCTGTGGCACACAAACCATCGCACCACAGTAAGATCCAGGCTCATTGCGATGGACACGACTCTACCAATAGGTGCTCAAACCTAAAAGTGGTTCCATGTTCCAAAAGCTTCCAAAATGATAGGTAGAACGCTAACGGAAAAAAACGTTATGGTTTGCAGAATTCACCGTTTAAAGTAATGGATAGCAAAACTAATACTGTGTGCAGAAGCAAACCGAAAATACGAAAAGAGTAAATGGGACGATCTCTACATAGAGAAACTGTAAATCTGCGGCCTTAAGTTATTCCGAACTCTGGGTCACTAATATAACGGTAGCCCTTTTGGCGATTGCAAATTGCAGATGAAGCATCACGGAAAATATTATTGGTACAACGGAAGCCACCCTGTTTTCCTAGCTGTAAACAGGAAACACTGTCGAAAGCTGCTAGCTACGGGAATAAAAAGTTTGCTGCAAGCAAATGCGATCGGGCGTTACAAATGAACCGAGCGACAAGGAGAGACGATGCTCGACTCAAGCAATGGAACTCAACAAGCAGTTCAGCAATCCCAACCGGTCGCCAAAGTTGTCAACGTAATAATACTTTTAGATAAAATTTTGGGCCGCCAAAGCGGGAAAGCTTCATACTCGTTAAAAAACCGAGTAACACATAGACATGCAGCACGGTGATCGACCGTCATAGAACTATTCATTGTGCAAAATCCGTAGTATCAGACTAGAAACAATTCTAAATAGGCTAGTCATCCAACATTGGTCCAACGCCTAACTCTAGCGATTTTGACCAAACATATTTGCATATACTGTCAGTTTAAACAACAATAGCCTTTACGCACAGGTTGACGGCAAGCCGTCCTATTTGGGCCTGTTTTGTAAAATGTGGGGGCAAAAATAAAAATAAATGGCATAGCATGAAAACATATGTTGGTAAATATTGTGGCATAGCATAAACACTTTCGGTATTAATAACTACTACTTTGCATTTTCCTCATTCATAACTTAGTGAGCACAAACTACAGATAGGCTCCTGCTGCGTGATCGATTT
>CALYDF020000775.1:0-24263 GCA_944474145.2 Dicrocoelium dendriticum | reverse complement strand
TCTCACGTTAAGAATAGATGATGGACGGTAAATGTAAACCTTTTATACCATGGTTGGATCTGAACTAGCAAGCGTAACTTGCAGATGGAAAATTGAGCCATCATCATCATCATCATACGAATGGGCATCGTTCCGGTAAGCAACCAGCCGGCTGCTGTGCACCCAAAAAGAAAAAAATATTATGCAGTATTATATAAGGCTAAATAATGAGATCGTGGTTGGAGGGGTAGACTAAGAAGGATGGGGTGGGACGAAAAATATCAGAGCACGAACGCCACTGAGTTTGGCTCCTTGCCATATCAGCAAGTGTGTCTAACCAAACGTGTACATCGTCCTTCGGAACCTAACCAGGGAGCCGAGACTCTCCAACCGAGGCCAGCTCAGAAGTGAGGGCCTTCATTCCTCTGAACCAAGTCATCGCTTGGCCACCCCTCCTCTTCTTCCATCCACACCCCCGGCGCGTAAACAATAAACGTCGCGGGAGTCGGTGGGCTGGCATGCGTAACACGTGGCCGAGCCATCGGAGCCTGGTGCGTGAAATAACGGTGCTAAGCGGTTCATTTCCTTTTCCTGTGAAATAAACAAGGCGTCGAACACGCTCGTCGCTCACGCGGTGTTCCCACCAAATGTGAGCTAAATTACCAAGGCACCGGTGTTCGAACATAACTAGCCTCTTCAGGTCCGCTGCTTTAAGCCGCCAGGGTTCACAGCCGTACCGTAGGGTCGAACGTATTGCTGCATTGTACGCTATACCCTTCATGGTGAGAGTGATGTCGCGCCGGCGCCATAAGTGGCGACGGTTAGCAAAATCGCCCCGAGCTTTTGCTATACGATTCGTCATTTCATCTTCAATCTCACGGGCGCTGATACAACGTCACAGGTAGTTGAATTTTTGAACAACTTCTAGCTGATCCCCACCAAGGGTCAGCGTAGGAGGCAGCCCAAACCAATCTTGGAGAACCGCTTTGCATTCGAGCGTGCGAAGCAAAGCCCGAAGTGACGGACAGCTAGTGCAAATCTGTCCAGTGCGGCTTGGCACGTTTGTGAGCTGTCACAGATGAGGGCGATATCATCAGCAAACTCTAAATCAAGAAGTCGTTCTCCTGGGAGTAGCTCCACACCTTCTGAGTCGTGTCCTGTAAACGCGATTTCCATGACTTCGTCAACAGCGAAGTTGAAGAGGAAAGGTGACAGCGGGCATCCTTGTCTCACTCTGCTCGAGCTACGAGCATATAATGATCGGATAATATTCACATATTTCTCAGATACATTTTTCTTGAGTAGACACTCCCAAAGGGCATGTCTATCCACCGAATCGAATGCACCTTTGATATCGAGGAACACGACAACGGTGGGCCGCCAATATATGTGACGGTGCTCCAACAACTGACGCAAGATGAAGATGTGGAAAATGCAGCCACGACCTCGACGAAATCCAGCTTGCTTTTCACGAATCTGGCTTTCAATAATGCCAGTTGGTCTGTGAAGGATGACAGAAGCAAGCAATTTGGAGGCGATGGAGATCAGACTGATTCCTCTATGGCTGCCGCATTCCGATCGTAAGCCTCCTTTGAAAATTGGGATTATGATGGAGCGGCTCCAAACGGTTGGAACAGATTCCTGCTCCCACAGTCTCAATAGTAACTCGTGTAAATCATCCACAAGAGCAGGTCCCCCGAATTAGAAGAGGGCTGGTGGAAGGTCATCAGGTCCCGCTGCTTTGTTCAACTTCAACAGTCCGATCACAAGTTCAACTTTTGAGCAAGAGGGTGGATCCAAATGAACAGCCCATGGAGCAGGGCGATCACTGGTCGGCGAGAAATCTAACAATTCCGACCGATTAAATTGCCGTTCAAAGTGCTCAGTCCAACGTTCCAGGCGTTTTGATAAGTTGTGGATAGGCTGTTCACTCTCGTCACGTATAGTTTCACTAACACCAGGTCTCCTGCTGACCGTTTCCTGTATAAGACGGAATAACTCACGATGGTTACCAAGGGCAGCGGCCATTTCCATCTCTGTTGCACGATGAGACCACCAGGATTCGCGGTCTCTCTTCAGGCTAGCACGGAGTTTTGCCCGGAACTCTTTGCGAGTTTCATTGTGTTCGTTTTCAGCCGGAATATGCCGGCGAGCATCTATAAGTTCCAGAGACTGTGAAGAGACCCAATGTTCATGTTGGCGATTAGACATACCACATGAGGATTTTCCTGCTGCTAGTAAGGCCTGTTGCATATGAGACCAGTGAGCTTTAATTGCATCCAGTGAGCGTTTATCCAACTCGGATGACAGCGTAATTTGATAGGCGTTCCGAACAGCTGGATTCACCAGTCTGCCGGTGTCAATGCGCCCATAACATCGTCGCGGGCGTCCGCCAAAGCGCATCCGCAGGTCAGCACATACAAGTGCATGATCGCTGTCAACACCTGTGCTCCAAATCGAGCGACAGATCTGGACGCAGCCTCTCCAGCGGTAACTTATCGCAATGTGATCGAATTGCGTCCATAGCTGGTTCGAGGCTGGTGGGCGTCAAGTCACCGTTCGGCGGGTGCTCTGTCGGAAATTAGTGCTCGCAAGAAATAATCGAGCATCCTCACACAAATGAAGTAACCGCTCACCGTTATCATTGCGGGAGCCTATACCATGTTGGCCGCCCAGATGCAGCTCATCTGTGGATAATTTTCCAACTTGAGCGTTCAGATCCCCAGCCAGTACTACAGTGTCCGAGCTTCTTCTGTGGCGAAGCAGTTCGTTCAGTTGGCGATAGAAGTCGTCTTTTATTGAGTCATCGCTACAGTTTGTCAGTGCATAGGCAGCGATAACGTATGGGCACCAGTTAGTCCCACGCGACTTCGAAGCTCTAAATGAGCCAGCCATTCGGACCGCACACATCCGGCTACTGATTGGAATTCAATCAACCAGAGCAGCTTCAGCCCGGGGACTCAGAGCAATACCAACACCGGCTTGGCCGGTGCTCGAAGCTGCATCGTCACCGGAAAGGCGCAATGAGAATGTGCTGCTAGTGTCACCTGAAGTGGATTGCAAAGTGAGTACCGAGCTCGGGTCTTGCAGGCGGGTCTCCGATAAGCAGCAGATATCGATCTAGAGGGTCTCTAATGTTCGGGCAAGTGCTGCTTGTTGACCGGTCTGAAGCAATGTGCGAAGACTGAGGCATGCCAGTCTGAAGGAGGATCGATGGCTCCAAATGGAAGCCGATGAAATGGAATGGGCCGCTTGCTTGGACATGGGCCTGTCGACAGTGCAGGAATGACGCTTTGCGTTCGCCTGTGAGTTGAAACTCAAAGACAAGCGACTATAGAAGCAAGGTGGGGGAGGGCCGAGCATTGGGGGGGTTGACAACAGGGGGGATACAAGTGAAGCTGGAACGGGACAATAAAGGTGAAATTGCACAAGAAGGGGAATAAGAAGATGGGAAGGATTGAGGAGTAGCATCCAAATCCCTATCCACCCTGCTCGATGCAGCAGAGAGAGCACCGTTGATTACCCTCTGCGGTGGCCAGAGCATCAGCAATTTGTTTGGGAAAAGGTTCATTGTATTGCGTGGGCTGGATACTGTCAGGTTGCCCAGGCCTAGACAGGAGAACGATTAGGGTTCTCAACCAAAGCCTTTGGTTCAAAAACCTGTCCGCAAGGCAGCGGGTTTGGCGCTGGGCAACAAAGAGTCCGTTTTAAGGAATAAGGAGCCACCCTCATTCCAACCCCCAACCTGGAGGACCAGGGGGCCGAGTTTGTCTGGCCTCTAACCATTGACCAATCTGGTATTAGTGGCTCTGAAGTTGCAAAAGCACCACCCAGTATAGCTCAATGGATCACTGAGGCACACAAACCATCGCACCACGTAAGGTCCAGCCTCATTGCGAAAATTGAGTATTCAATTACCATTTAATTATAGTTGATATCAGCACAGTGGCGATTGATTCAGTAAGTGTGTTTCAAAATGAATTTGCGCAAAATATGAGGATTGCTGTGGCATCCAGTGAGGATCTTCCAGGTTCAAGAAATTCCTTCAAGCTAGTTTTACAGCTGAGCTGTTGTAAAGCAACTTCATATTAATTGCACTGTGGGGAAGTAGACAGGCTGTCGTCCATTCGCAAAGTAATCGACGATGCCGTCTACTGTATAGTCCGAAGTATTTCAACTTCCGTTCGGATGAACGGTTACGCTTCCCAATGGCGCACCTGGAACCCTGATCTTCATTTTTCTCCAGAGCACAGTGATCGCATTTCAGCAATCGCTGCCAGGATCAAAGTTCGTATTCGATTTGTGAATGAACTGAATACGGGGTATTGCATCGCAAGAGCAGGTTGAATTTTAAATATATGACATGCCGTATGGATATTAAAATCATCGTAACTTAGACATAACATTTGGTGATAATCTAATCATCCATCATGAACGTAGATAACATTTAACACATCTGATATCACAAATGTACCACGTTGGTTTAAATGTGAAGCAGTTGTCTGTATCAAATGGTGGAGAAACGCAAACCTAACAGGGTTTTTATCTTCTGTACACCTTTGGTAAACTTGTCATTTCCATGGCAGTCTATTAGCAATATTTACCACCTTTCCTTCCAGGCATAATGGGTGTTGATATCGCTTATATTCAGTATTATAAGCAAGTAATTCTGTCTGGTTGTAATGAACAGTGTTCGCAAGTAGACCAGCAGACATTAGGAGGCAAGTTCACTAAAATATAATACGCAGTACTTCATGATGTGAACAGCTAGCACCCGATGATATGGCAATATATAACGTCCTAGTGATTTCCACCACTCTACCTAAGGCAAACATATTCGAATCTGAATGCGTCAGGTAACGGGGTGCTAGACTTGTTTGATCTTATGTGCCTCACCACGGGTAAAACGACTGTAGTCGGCAACATCTTCATACCAAGTACTGGAGCTTATATGGAGCACCAAAATCATGCGCACTCTGCTGCGATCATGTCTTTTCGCGTAAACTACGGAATAATAGTCGGAGCGCAAGCGTGCATCTAGGTCCTTCTCGTCAGACGTGGGGTTCAGCAGTTAGCCGTCAGTGGTATAATTTTGACGCCAACACCCTTAGTCAGTCAAGGAAAACCGGCTTAGTTGAAATCATTGAGAGGCGTACAATAGTTGGGAGTTGAAGTTGTGAAGTAGATGATGTCTTTTTGAATTTGGTTGCGTTCGTTAGTGGTTTTGATCACGCTCCAAATATTCGTCTCGTCTGCATGAATGGCACACAGCGACCGAATATGCTGTGTCGGAATACTGAGTTGTTATGGCAACAGAGTGGGAACCGGTACTATGCATTGAGGAACTCAAAGTAAATTGGGATACCAGCCAGTTTGTTGACCGGAAACATATACACATTTAATTTGTTCAAATGGACAGCCTTGTATCTAGAGTTACATGATGCATCAACAATGAACATTCTCTTATAGAAGAAGCGGTCTACATTCTTAGCCGTGTCCTGTGTTTGGCTAAAATTCGAAGTAGATAAATCACAAGGAATTACGAATGATTCTGCTAGAAAGTATTAACTATTAGTCGCCAGCTGTTTAAATATGCATGCGGAATCTAGCATGGCACATGCCGTTGGTACATCAGTAGACATTTTAATGCCAGCAGATCTGGCGGACAATCTACGCGAAATTTACAAAAAGGGTTCTCAGCTACCATATTTCCCAAAGAGCTAATCCCAGTATTCATCAAACTCGTGATAAAAGTCACCCATTCGGTTGAAGTGATAGAAGAATATTACATATGGCTTTTTACAGAAAACATCCGGATAATATTGGCATATCTTGCGTCCGCTTCATTGAAAATCAAGCACAATTCGAAATGCGTATCTATTGGACGAAGGCAAGTTTCTAACAAGGAAAAATTCTCTGTAAAATAAGGACCATAAAATTTAATGGAGAAACCGCGGTTCACCACAGTTTACGGAGTTTGAGTGACAGAGCACGAAATCATAAAGACTGCATTGGCTTGAACCACTATTAATCAAAACAGTGAGTTCGACTGAATCTTGTCCTCTATTAGCCATTGGGTTATGATGTATATCTCAGATTCAGACACATTAGATCACACTACATTCGGCGCATTATGAAATCGTATACTTTTATTTTTAGAAGGAATGGTGGCCGCTTACATCGGGAGGAAAATTGAGGGGATTTCGAATCCCGTTGTGATATTGTTAGTAAAATCTAGCTTGCAGCCAGCGGCGTTAAGATAGGAGGTGCATCTGTGCAACGGTATCTGAAGCATGCAGTGATTTAGCAGCGCGCTGGGACGGACAGCCGGTAACCTCCCACACTGATCATATGTCTGCGCTGTCGGCAAACTTTGCGTCTGCGTTTTCAAATACCAAGTCTCTGTACCTAATTTGACGTGTACCAGGTTTTGCAAAACTAAAAATCTGGATAGGGAAGTTGCAGAGGTGCTTCAACTACTGGTTAACATTGTTGGAACTACAAAAGCTGGACAGGGTAGACTTCACACACTGTTCCTAAAATTCCTATCAGTAAGCATCCCACTTGCAGTGCCGAACTGTACAACAGGCCGTTTTCCGAAGGTTTATTGCCGAGTAACTTTAAATGCCCAGAGATAAAGTCGATTAGGAAAGGCGCTGAACTGGAAGGCTAGACAGCTAGAGGCCAATCTAACACTTGTCCAAAAATCTGGATGTTGTACCCTTGGAATGCGGGACGAATGGTCACTCTTTCGGATGTGGGGTAGTGCGCAATTAATTTCCAACTCTGCTCTAGTAGATATTGGTCTGTCTCATAATGTCTCACCCGGTCACATGGGTGTTGAACGACCGTAGTTATGCATGTGGGTATATGTGTACTTACCAGTGTCGTCCATCGTGAAAACGCTGGATCAGGCGCGGATGGTTAAGTTTGAGTCAACTTAAGCCACGCCACAGCACAAGTTAACCTATCGATATACACCGTGTGTCAGACTGGTTAGAACAGAGACAAGCATGCAAAATCAAAACTGCAGTGCATCAATATCGGGCAACTGCGGTAGGATTGTGATGGCGCTTATAAAGGCTAACTGGCATGAGAAAGGAATGCGCGATAGGTGCTAAATGTTGTCCCAGCTAATGACAAACGTGTTATTTGCAAACCTCTTTTAGAATAAATGTTAGCATACAACAACCTACATTAGCAAACTAAACATTCCTTACAATTAGGCCTTGTAAATATGAAATGTGACGTTTTGAGAAAGGAGTCTTGAAAAGCTATTCCGCCTAAAGACTACTCCCTGCGGCATAACATGTTCTCCCGTCGCAGTGCTGATCGCCGTTGCAAGAAACAAGTGTGGTTACGCTTCCCACTTTGTTGCAGGCATGACCATGCGCGTTCATTCCAACATATTCACTGATAAGGCAATAGTTATTCAGCATGGAACTGTGAAGCTGAATTTCTAGACAATAACTAAATCTCGCGGATACTGGGAGTCACGTATTGCACCAAGCACCATGATCATTGGCTCGAAAATTGAACGGCAAATCGTGGAACCACAGCACACGCATATCGGTTCTCACGGATACTGTAAACAAACAGTCTGTATTTCCTATGATACATTTTCTGACAAATTATGCTGCAAAATCCGCACATCAAATTGAAAATGATCGACTGGCCATGCTTTTACTCTCTGTATTATTACGGGAAAGCCGTTGAACCATCTTTCTTTACCGTTTATGTGACCGGTATGTTATTGTTTGGTAGCACTCATCCTACGCCAGTGTGTGTACGCCGATGAACATGACAATATTGCGAAACCGCGTAGCCTATTCACCGATCAACGTGTCCACCAACTCATCCTAGTATTCCTTAGGCATATTCATGAAAAGCAATATTACCATTGTGAACCAATTTGCATAGAAGTGGACAGTCTAAGCGCTGTCGAATCAGGTTTCCTCGTGGATTGCATGCTGGTGCGACAAACAGTTGTCACCATTTGCCCGTGCACCAATGTAGTCCAGAAATCAGTGATGACGGTGAATACGTATATTAACATAAACAGCATCGGTGATATATCCGTCAACGACGAAATGCTCAACGTGCCCGCCGGCGTACTGCTCGCATGGCCGAATTCGCCTGAGGCAATAGGCTATAAGATTTCGTAAAGTTTCCGTGTTGAAGGCGCGACGTTCGCGGACAATACTGCTTTTCAGTTGTTCCATCGAATTAGACGTGTTCTCGTAAGTTTTTTTCCAACTAACCTCATATGAAGTAATGTAAGGGGTTCAAATCTGGTGACCGGATAAGGCAATCATTTGGACGACTGCAAAGGACCCACTGGTAAAGTAAAACCTTCTTAAAATAAAGCCGCACCCTTTGTGCATAATGGTCAGCCTCAGGCAAAATACCGAAGTAACAAACGATAATCAGTCGTGAAAACATCTCTATCTTGTAGCTCATCCGTAATTTGCCAGTGACAGCTATATTACAATGGGGTAAAAATGATGGACAGAGGATTTGCGATAATCATAAATGGCAAACACGAGGTTAACATCATATGAGTAACGGAAGTGCGTGACCCCGGCTTGCAAGATGCGCATAACGCAGCCTACTGAGCGCTATGTTTCGTCTACCGCCTTCAACGTTGCGGTAAACAACAACGGTGAATCCGCACACTGTTGAGCAAACGAGCGATCATGCTTGTCTTACGAATCCAACAAGGTCCAAACTCTTGAAGCGTTCATTCAACATCAATGAAATATTCGCAAATTATCTATTGCAGGAAGCACTAGAATGGTTCAATGGTTCAATGGTGTATGATGGGATAAAAAGCATAACTTTACAAGACCCACAGGATGGATATGCAAAAGAAAATTAAAATCAAAATGTTCCAACTTGGAACGTAAAGTAACAGTGGTTAAATCATTGCACTTTAACAAAGTGTTGTGTATCGTTTATCACTAAGATGAAAATCTAAGCGTCTTTCGAATGTCATCATGTCTGTTGCGTTCACCACATATTTAGGTAATGCATTCCAGTGAGAACAGATTCTAAGTGAGAAAAAATACTTTCTACAATTCAAATGAGAGTGTTGCGTCATTAGTTTCAGGTGGTTACCTCGGCTTTGTTTGTATGGGGATAGAGTCAACAGTGATGTACATGGATGCTCACTTTCGGTTAATATCCGGTATGTGAGAGTAAGATCTCCGCGAAGCCGTCGGTATTCTAATGAGAACACACCGAGTGCACGAAGACGCATTTCGTAACGTATACCGGATAGTCCACGCGTTGTCTTTGTGGCTCTTCTTTGGGGCTGTTCCAAGAGGCGGATGTCTCGTTTTAACCATGGACACCAGGACTGAATTGCATATTCAACATGAGGACGAGTGTAGGAGTTACTCAACAATGGTACTAGCTGTCGCTCAAAAGTGCCGAGAGCTCGCCTCAAAAGTCTCCAGTTCAAGTTTGCTACACTTGCAGCTTTCGAACATTGGAGCGAATTTCCGAGACTCTCTTGCACGATTATACCTAGGTCGCGTTCACTAGTCACCTGTTGAATGACATGTTGCCCCAAAAGGTATGTGTTAACGAAGCTGTTGTTCACCGTCAGCAGGTGGCACTTTGCAGGGTTCAGTGGGAGCTGGTTCTTTTCTGCCCATTCGTTAATCCGGGTCAGATCTTCCTGGAGGTAGACACGGTCGGATGCTGAGCGAATAGCTCTCCATATTTTAGCGTCGTCTGCAAATATTTGCATTAAAGATATAATGTCTGCTGGAAGGTCATTATTGTAGACTAAAAATAGTAGCGGGCCGAGGACGGATCCTTGTGGAACACCACTGGAGACGTAAACGCTTTCGGAATAGGTGTCAGATACTCTTACATTGATTGCTCTGTCGTGCAAGTAGTCTTCCAAACAGGTGAGCAGGTAACTGTTGATAGCGTAGGCAGCCAGATTTTGGAGGAGAAAGAAGTGATTGACCCTGTCGAATGCTATAGAAAAATCCAGGTATATCACATCTATGGGCACTCCTTCATCAGCCGCCCTGGTCCATAAGTCCTGAGTAATCAGCAAATTGGTAAGACAAGATCGTATGCGTCGGAACCCATGTTGGGCATTAGAAATTCTCCGTTGAATTTCAAAGTATCGCGTCAGTTCATCTGCGATTACCGATTCCATAACTTTTGACAAAACAGGAAGGAGAATATTAGGTCGGTAGTTAGCAGGATCCGAACGCTTACCTCCTTTATATATCGGAGTGATAATTCCATTTCTCCACTCAGATGGGAGTGTATGGGAGTTAAGCAGACACTGGAAAAAGGTTGCAAGTGGTGTTGCTATGGTGGGAGCAAGGGTTTTTAGTACTTTTGGGCAGATCATGTCGATAGTCATACATTATACATACAGTAATATTTAGTGTGCTTGGGAAGCATAAATTACAACGAAATAGATGTAAAAAATGACCACTGTCGTTTCGCTTGCAGAGCATTATTCGCCCAATGCTAATGACTTGTACTTTCTACACGGGGTCCACGGAAATTCCGCGACATTGATTGACTATGCTCAGTATTGGTTCCTTCGGCCAGCAGGCGTGAAATGAAACAGGCCCGAGCGATTACTTTCTTGTACGAATTTAACATATGTAAAGATTTGGTTCTGTCAAGTATTTAAGTTAGCCGTCGTAAAGTGCAATGAAGCCTATGCTCCAATTGGCTGCTGTCGTCCCATAAATCGGAGTGATCTGTTCTGGCTGCATTATATCGTATAGTCATCAGTGTATATAATAATCCGCGTACAAAGTGAGACAGAATAAGTTACTTACACCTTTTGGTTTTTTTTCCGACATTTCAATTTATGCCAGTTGTTAATTTGAATTTTGAACACGAAAAATGTTAATGGATTATTGCGATAATCGCTCTTTGTTTACATGCTAATATCGCTCCCTCGGTGATAAATATGATCATCTTAATATCCTAACCAGCCAGCAAAAGCATTACTCTAAGCCAAAGAAAAGATCTAGATTCTCCAACCGCATTCATCACCTGTGAAAAGAAATCCTCCAAGTCATCACAGTCGCTTAATTAGACAAGCCTTAAACATGCCTGCACCCACTCATCTAACCAAGAACCCTTTACCTGGAGTTGCAACAATGATAACGGAGCCGGAGGCAATCCGGTCTATATAATAAACACATAACATACGCAACCATTGCCTCGACCAACGCACCGAGAGCAACAAATGAAGGTCTAGGTTCTGTACTGAGAACACATGGGGCGACGCAGTTTCAACGTCAAATCCAGTGATGCCTTCTAAACAGCCCAAATTGCCAGCAACAATTTTAAAGTAGACATCGCTATAAAGAGCTGGCTGCGTCAACTCGTGTTACTCAATACTCTCGAGTCCAACTTTGTTACAATAAAATAAAAGTTTCTACATTGCAACAAGCGACGTTTCTTTTGTGATGCGATTTTTATTCATGTTGAGCATACAATGGTGAGACGCATAGCGCGCCACCCGACCACACTCTGCACGCCGGTGAACCACGAGGCCTTTCAATAACTCTGAACACAGTGGGTGCGAAAGAGGCATTCCTCCTCTCATCAGTTCGTCTTCCAAACACACAGAGCAGAGTACGCATAATACCCGAATTCCTTGGAAAGATCACCCAAAAGAAGCAGGTGACCAACACGGAATCCCCAATAGCGGTAGCGTGAAAATCAAATTTGTGCATAATGTTCCTGAGCTTCTGAATTCCTCTGATCACGATGCGCCAACACATGGTCTAGAGCAATGGTGCTACATTCGCGAGGCACTCTCTGTTGACAATGACAATGAAAGCGCCGTAAATCTTTATCTGCACAGTTCTGCGGCGCGACCGAAAAAACCGCACCCACGGTACACAACAGGACAGGGCGCAGCACAAGCAAAACTGCCGTTTAGGAACGCTTAAAGATGCCATTCAACTTGACTAAAATTCAAAGTCAAAAAATTTTAAATACCGACCAAGTAAGGGACGGCTTAGAAAAAACACCATTTGCACATCTACCAAAGCACTCTTAACAAGGAAACCACTATATTGTATGTAAACAAACGCCCAAGGCCTTCTAAGTAATTTGGCCTAACTTAAAGAACTCCACGAGACAATCGCGGGTCCTCGTTATTGTTTATAGAGACCTGGTTAAACCTTGAGCTAACCGCATTTGAGATCAATTCACCCGGTATGTTGTTGTTTTGGAACAATAGAAATAGAAGGGATAGTGTTATGATAATTTATTACCGCACAAACCTTCGATGTGGAGTTAATGATCATCCGGGAATCCGCGCTCTTGATTCGCTTTGCTGCCGCCTACATAGCGGAACAGGGACAAATGCCCAGTAGCCGTAATTAACCGCCCAGCAAACTCTATGTCAGCTATGAACTTTAAACTGAGCTATACCTTTCAGTTTGTTTTGAACAACTCCTACACCTACATTATTATCGCTGGAGCGGTTAGTGTTCGTGACATGGAAAATCCGGCAACTGATGATACGCAATTTAAAGCCTGCTTGCAACAACTAATTGCTAGGCACCCTCTGTACAACGCAGTAGCCTCTGCTACCAGATTTCGAACTGCTAACAAGCCGCCGATACTGAATATCGTGCACACTAATGAAGAATGCGTGGTGGATGGGATAGTTACAAGCACGCCACTGGGTCGCGGTGACCATGTCGCGCTATTATTTGACCAGATGTGCTATGTGAAATTCCCTGATAACTAGGAGAACAATGTGCTTACCGTCACGCAATAGAACCTCATCTACGCTGTTTAATGTTACATATTAGACCTTCTTAACTGATTGTTCATTGACGTTGCCTGATACACATCCAATATAGAATCGATAGGAACTGAGCTACAGAGAGACAGGTTGACTTTGAGCAGGCCACCGTGCTGGCTTCTACATTTACCATGGAATTACTGGTCATACGTATTATATCTGCATGAGTTATTCATCAACATTGTTCTTCTGGTGGATTCATCCATCTGTGGAAATTTGCTTGAGATTCCCTGGCTAATTTCCAAAATATCGTTGATTGGCCCAACTGCCGTCTATTTCTGTCATCTAGCATTAGTTCTAAAGCGATCTAACTTACGTCAGCCTGAGCAGCAGCTTGAACGACAGCGTTTGCATTCACCCTTGTGACCACAACGCTCGCCTAACCGAGGTGCACTGCCATCAAAGCTGGAAATATACAGAACGTAAACCAACCCACTGCGTCAGGTAAGGGCATTACGTTGAATGGCATAAATGCAAATTAAAACGGGCTACAAGCAAAATTCATTTGGGTGTTGGAAGGATGTCACTGATTGGTTTACATGGGTGTCATTTGTTAACATAGGTTGCAATGGTATCCTTGTAAGTGTGCAACTTTGTCCCAACAATAGGTACGGTAGCCGAACAGCTCACAATATGTTTATTTGTTCTGTACTGCGCGCCAGACGATCTTACACGTTAAGTGTACGCCTACACTATTCCAAATTTGGTACCGGTTCACCTCAGAAGCCGAGCAGCGGATGAACAAAATGAATACTTCAGTGGAAGCGAGTTTCCATCTGGGAAGCCTAATGTCCTACGCGCAATGAAATGCTGCACATTTGTCTTCCCCTGTACCGTGTTAAGCAACGTCCTCATCACCGCCGTCTTCTCCAATATTTTGTGGAAAGCATTGTGAATACCAACCGTATCTGCGAGAAACAAGCAGCACTCAAGGTAACAAAATGCTGGCACCACACGACACGTCTGGTTAACAAACTCCATCTAGAGCTAAAATTTATCATTTAAAAAGGTGAAACTGCCGAACACCAACGCTGGATAATTGTAGCACAATTGCCTCCTATCAAGCCAAAGCCAGTCGGAACATCAGTTACATACGCATAGTTTACTGCAAACGTCAGCTGATAGTCTGTCGCGGTGGTTTCTTCCTTTGTAAACACCGTTAACGCAAATTGTGTTACAAACCGTGAACAAGCAACATTTGTCAGCTGGTAATGCAAACGATTTCCTTGCATTTTGATCAACGAATAAGAAAAGTAACTATAATATCCTGACGGTATTTGCTCATACGTTCCCGAAACTATCACTGTCAAATTTCGGGGAACTTATCAGATGATCAAGACCAATGAAAGACATGGGGCATGCTGATGGGTGTCAAAGCCAAACGCGTAAACTTATTACGGATTACTCCTCATGCGATCTGTGCTCTCTGTGGAGAAGCAAGACTTATTCGATTAACACTTGAATCTTCCATTGGGATAGAAAACGTTTCATTCCTTGCTAGCGCGCTGACACCGAACCCGTGGGATACACATTTCTCCTAGTGTTCTTTGGAGTTCGGGATAATCAAAGAACCAGCGGAGAAGCAAACAGCAAGCATAATCGCATAAACAACTTCATACATGACGTGCTAAATCTTCCTTTTAACGATGTTCAAGAAGTCAAAAAGCACGCTTTTGAACAGTAACGCTGCATTAGTGAAACAATCTTCTGGGATAATATAGTTGAACTATCGCTCAACAGGCTACTCTTGCCGCCAGATTACAAGAATGCGGCCTTAGAATCCTAATATTTGTGGTTCTGTCAAAACGAACAGCAACGGACGTTTGGGACCTATGGAGAAGAAATCGGAAAGGACTTACACCTAATCATCTGTTAAAGGCTGCATAAACTGTACATAGATAACTATCAAATTTCTACAGCAGCAATAGTACCGGTGATGATGTGGGGGCTGTAGTTCACTGCTCTTTTGTAGACTGTGACATAGATATACATGATAATTGGAACGAAATTTATCCAACTAAATTACAGATTATACACCATTTTTTACGAAAAGTTGTAGCTGCCGTCCGCTCGTCTTTTTGCATTCGCCCACACTTGACACCTTCAGCCCTCTGGGGGCGCCTGGATATTGAGAGACAAGCCTGCTTCTATACTAATGCGCAGGGTCTTATTAATAAACTGACCTAACTTACAGATTGTCAAGCTTCCGGGTTATATGATGTCATCGGTATGACTGAGACATGGTTGCACACTAAAACGACAGACGCTGCATATTCGCAACGGCATGTCGCTCATCCGGAACGACAGATTCGGAAGAGGAGAAGGACTAATTCTATTTTACCGTAGTAACTTACAGTGTGAAGTTGTGAATGTTTCACACACGCAGTTCCTTGATGCCCTTTAGTGTCGCCTGCAGTCAACATGCAGCGGCATTTTCTTTATTGCCTTCATCAACAGCATCATAACTCTACTCCAGAAACTATCTGCCACCTTGCGGCCGCTTTAATGGCATCCTGAAAGGTAGATTCACTCACATCATTATCAGAGGTGATTTCAAGTTGCATTGTTTAGGAACCCTGGAACAAATAGCGGGCAACCTAAAGCCGATCTAAAGGAGTACGTAATCAGTGTTACACTTTATAACGACATCTCATGGACCACACGGTTCAGTACAGGTAACAGACAAACTGTGCTGGGTCTTGTGCTTACCAAAGGAGAGCATAAGCATGATGTGTTATCTATAAACTGACAGTAGGTTTGCAGTGATCACACAGCCATTGATTTCACGTTCGTCTGCTATGCGGAGTATCTAAATAGAAACTATGAGATGGTGTAAAGCACCACAAGCTACGATGGAGTAGCCCAACTAGTTAGCGCTGCAATGTAGACGTTCCTTGCTCCAGTACTGCGTAATGAATGAATTTCTTCTCGGCTGTATTCCAAACAATCAGCTGTAAGGAAAATTAATGAGCAGCGTTCGGAGCTGTTTATCGGACCTTATACAAGTTGAGTGTGGTGTGCCGCAAGACGCAATACTCTAGCCATGTCTGCTTTGGAGTTTATTTATCACCTCCCACAGGCACCCGTCAAAAACTTCACAAAGTTTGCCGAGGATATAAAGATTTGGTGCAGGATTTAAGTAAATGACGAGAAGCATCTGCTTCAAGTTTACATATACAAGGTACATTAATTACTTATGAATGGAAGGATTTTGGTGAGTATTTTTGTTCGTCGCAATTAGCCGACAATTTCCGAAAAGCACCAGACGTCCGTTTCGCCCTATTGGAGCTCATCAGTGGTGCGAATCCTTCGGTTCTCTGTGAAGGATCGAACTTATGACTGATAGTGACTCTTACCAACTAGCCCGCAGCTTATGCAACTGCGCCATGGAGGACAGCTGGCCAACATATCTAAATTGTCGGCTGATTGCGACGAACAACAGGTACATCAATCTTCAACCCAAAATGATTTATACTGCAGAGTGGGTAATTGCTAGGTACTCTACGTCTGATATTAAAGCAGCTACTCATACCGGCTCGGAACGAATGTATTGCAGCAAACTACTGTCGAACGTGACTTGGATATGTTTGTGCAAGAAGACAAGTTGCTGCAATCAATTATAAATGCCTAAAACTTTGGAAACCAACATGGCAGGTTATTATGACGTGTTGCCGACAAATAGACAGCTCTATATTTTGACACCTGTTCTTGAGTATGTTCGCTTCATATCTAATAAACACAGGCCTGACGTCTATGGGTAAACATTGACCTTAGCGCACTGTAGCAGCTTCAAACTCGGGCATTTAATATCGTTACTGGAATACGCAACCCTTAATACGAGTTAACGCTGAAATGATTGGGGGAATTCAGCGGAGGCCATCGCAGATTACGAAGCCGTCTGTTTATGGCATACTTGATTCTGCACGACCGTCATCACGTTTGCCGCTCCTTACTGCAACAGATGCAACAGAAAACAGAGTGGTCACACATTGACACTTACAGGTCAGTATAACCGTATGGAGTGTCACAGAAACGGTTTTACTTTTCGTCTGTTATCCATAGAATGATCTCAGAGAACCCATCATTTTTTGCATCGACACGAACAGTATTTAAATAGTGGTTGAATGACCCACCCTACCAGTTGCAATTTTTAATTAGTAATACTTCTAGAATTAACTTGAAATTATTTAATGTTAAATGCGTGTGTCGCGAGTGTAGGCGGATTTAAGAAATACATCGGAGCAAACGATAAGTCATACTCTTATATTTCATGTACTATTATATTATCATTATTATTAAAATTATAACTACTGTTAGTTAGATATCCAGACCAACTATTCAAGGAGCATCGTTAGGCAGCACTTCTGAACCCATATAAATGTATTTTAAATTTTTCGACGGACACAATAAAATCATCAGCAACAGAGGGAGAAAATGTTTGTTGTCTTCCTTCTTGCATCAAGAACGCTACTCAACAAACTAATTTGACCCTAGAGACTGCGTAATAGGTCCAACAAAAGGACCATCGTCATTCCATAATGCAATTCACATCATAGACCCTCACCAGAAAAGAGTAATCAGAAACACGCTTCCACGCTCTGATGTCCTTAACTGCTTGCACAAGGTATTCTCAGCAAGCTAACCGAAATTTATCCGTCAGGTATCCACGTTTTGGGACCTAGTTATGGTCAGAGAAACATAGCTGAACACGGATAACACCGATGCTGATGTTGCCCTAACCTCCTGACTTTCAAACGAAGCAATCCACCATTAACCATCACTGTAAGTTACGGCATGCCAAAGTTACAATTCTTTTGATTCCTTTATCTACCGAGCATCGCGTCCGAGGCAATAAGGGACACTTAGAAGGGCCCGCAGACCAATACACGGTCACATCGTATGGGTGGGTGGGTGAGTCCAAAAGCGAGAGGAGTTACCGCTGAAATTTGTAGTCCGCGCACGGCCGCTCATGAGAGACGGTGTGACATATATCAGGTTCGGCTGACTGATCTCGGTTCGGGTAGAAAAATCTCAAATCTTGTGAGTGTTTTGACTTCTCTGTGTGTGAGTGCCAGTATCACAAGGCCGCTCGGATACACCTTGTTGCAAACCATAAGGAAGCAAGCTGCATCCCAAAGCTGAGTCACCTACGAGCCCCGGAGAATTGTGGTAAAGTCCCATAAATCGGAGTGATCTGTTCTGGCTGCATTATATCGTATAGTCATCAGTGTATAGAATAATCCGCGTACAAAGTGAGACAGAATAAGTTACTTACACCTTTTGGTTTTTTTCCGACATTTCAATTTATGCCAGTTGTTAATTTGAATTTTGAACACGAAAAATGTTAATGGATTATTGCGATAATCGCTCTTTGTTTACATGCTAATATCGCTCCCTCGGTGATAAATATGATCATCTTAATATCCTAACCAGCCAGCAAAAGCATTACTCTAAGCCAAAGAAAAGATCTAGATTCTCCAACCGCATTCATCATCTGTGAAAAGAAATCCTCCAAGTCATCACAGTCGCTTAATTAGACAAGCCTTAAACATGCCTGCACCCACTCATCTAACCAAGAACCCTTTACCTGGAGTTGCAACAATGATAACGGAGCCGGAGGCAATCCGGTCTATATAATAAACACATAACATACGCAACCATTGCCTCGACCAACGCACCGAGAGCAACAAATGAAGGTCTAGGTTCTGTACTGAGAACACATGGGGCGACGCAGTTTCAACGTCAAATCCAGTGATGCCTTCTAAACAGCCCAAATTGCCAGCAACAATTTTAAAGTAGACATCGCTATAAAGAGCTGGCTGCGTCAACTCGTGTTACTCAATACTCTCGAGTCCAACTTTGTTACAATAAAATAAAAGTTTCTACATTGCAACAAGCGACGTTTCTTTTGTGATGCGATTTTTATTCATGTTGAGCATACAATGGTGAGACGCATAGCGCGCCACCCGACCACACTCTGCACGCCGGTGAACCACGAGGCCTTTCAATAACTCTGAACACAGTGGGTGCGAAAGAGGCATTCCTCCTCTCATCAGTTCGTCTTCCAAACACACAGAGCAGAGTACGCATAATACCCGAATTCCTTGGAAAGATCACCCAAAAGAAGCAGGTGACCAACACGGAATCCCCAATAGCGGTAGCGTGAAAATCAAATTTGTGCATAATGTTCCTGAGCTTCTGAATTCCTCTGATCACGATGCGCCAACACATGGTCTAGAGCAATGGTGCTACATTCGCGAGGCACTCTCTGTTGACAATGACAATGAAAGCGCCGTAAATCTTTATCTGCACAGTTCTGCGGCGCGACCGAAAAAACCGCACCCACGGTACACAACAGGACAGGGCGCAGCACAAGCAAAACTGCCGTTTAGGAACGCTTAAAGATGCCATTCAACTTGACTAAAATTCAAAGTCAAAAAATTTTAAATACCGACCAAGTAAGGGACGGCTTAGAAAAAACACCATTTGCACATCTACCAAAGCACTCTTAACAAGGAAACCACTATATTGTATGTAAACAAACGCCCAAGGCCTTCTAAGTAATTTGGCCTAACTTAAAGAACTCCACGAGACAATCGCGGGTCCTCGTTATTGTTTATAGAGACCTGGTTAAACCTTGAGCTAACCGCATTTGAGATCAATTCACCCGGTATGTTGTTGTTTTGGAACAATAGAAATAGAAGGGATAGTGTTATGATAATTTATTACCGCACAAACCTTCGATGTGGAGTTAATGATCATCCGGGAATCCGCGCTCTTGATTCGCTTTGCTGCCGCCTACATAGCGGAACAAGGACAAATGCCCAGTAGCCGTAATTAACCGCCCAGCAAACTCTATGTCAGCTATGAACTTTAAACTGAGCTATACCTTTCAGTTTGTTTTGAACAACTCCTACACCTACATTATTATCGCTGGAGCGGTTAGTGTTCGTGACATGGAAAATCCGGCAACTGATGATACGCAATTTAAAGCCTGCTTGCAACAACTAATTGCTAGGCACCCTCTGTACAACGCAGTAGCCTCTGCTACCAGATTTCGAACTGCTAACAAGCCGCCGATACTGAATATCGTGCACACTAATGAAGAATGCGTGGTGGATGGGATAGTTACAAGCACGCCACTGGGTCGCGGTGACCATGTCGCGCTATTATTTGACCAGATGTGCTATGTGAAATTCCCTGATAACTAGGAGAACAATGTGCTTACCGTCACGCAATAGAACCTCATCTACGCTGTTTAATGTTACATATTAGACCTTCTTAACTGATTGTTCATTGACGTTGCCTGATACACATTCAAACGGACCTTTATCACAATGGTAGCGCAAGGATTTGAACAGAAGTCCTTCCAACGTAAAAGCGACCATAAGTCATTTTCGTGGGACTGAACAGATACGTATATGTCCCTGAAGGAATTGGCATGGCAAGCTTCAAAAGACTGCCTGGGTGCAAAAATCTGGACTACCAACGTAACGGTTCGTAACTACTGTCAGAAAATGGTCAACGAGGACAAAGTCACTCTGCAGCCTGAGTTAATAAAACGATTCTGCACGAACCGCAAACATCTCTACAAGCATGTTATGGGCCTTCGTAAGGGGAATTTTAGGATTCCAGCACTGGTCACCGCTGATGGATGCACGCGGTCAGCAAAGGAAACAGTCAATCGTCTACTGCATAAGTACTCCCAATCTTTCCAGCAGCTGCCCAGCCGACATATTCTCCCCGTTTCCATTATTCCACCACCATGTTTACACAACCTCACCGTCAAGAAAGAATGCTGTGTTGAAGTTGTTATCCTTGCATTTCCACAGTCCTCATGGAGTCGACAACATTCCACCGATGGCTTTGCAGACAGTAGCCAGTAATCCAACAGAGTCGCTGGCTGTTTTCTATCAGCGATATTTGGCGGAATACAATATTCTTTCAGTATGGAAGCGAGGGGTAATTATACTTATACATAAAGGAGGTAGCCGCACTTGCCCTATCATTTACCGTCCAATAACCCTAGTTCGTGTGATATCATAATTTATGAAATCAGTCATAACGGATGTGCTTACGCAGTACCTGGAAATCAACAAATTACTAAGCCAAAAGCAACGTGGCTTCCGTCAAAAGCGTTCATGTACTACTAACCAATTTATTGTCTGTAATAGCTGAACTGAAGCAGTTGATGATGGAGCAGGAGTCGACGTTATCTGCTTGAACATCACAAAAGCTTTTGCTTGGTTAGACGAACGGATTCTCCTTTACAAGCTTTGGAACTACGACAATAACGACCCAATCCTGAGTTGGATTAGCGGGTTTCTGTACTAACTTTGCTTGAAATGGACAGTCCAGGAATATCTGTCCGATATAATCGATGTGGAGTGTGGTGTACCACAAGCCTCGGTGCTAGGGCCTCGTCTATTTTTGGTGTTCATAAACGATTTGATGTGATCAATTGCCACTGATTTCCTATTTTTCGCAGATGCTTTCAAGATATGGCGAATGATCAGGGGTCGGACGACCATGACCGGCTCCAATGCGCTCTTAACGCGGGGTCGAACTGGTCAGTTCAAAACGTCCTACCATTCAACGTAGACAAATGTCGACTGTGCAATTGCACCATAGACATGACTTCACATATTGTCTGGGGCACACGGATTGCAGACCAGCCAGCAGGAATATGACCTTGGTATGCTCGTACAGGATGAATTCAGCTGTTCAAAACAAGTTCAGGTAGGTGTGAGAAAAGGCAACTAGCAGGTCAAAATGATGTGAAGAGCATTCAGGAGGTTCGACACATCAATCTTCCCAATGATGAACACTTAATGCGTGCGTACCCATGCTGAACACAATATCCAGGCTTGGCGACCTAGAGTTATTAGAGGCAGCGCAACGAAACGCAACAATGAATATAAAGGACCTGTAATATCATTCTTACCACCGAAGACTGAAGTTGTTGCGAGTATTCAGCGGACGCTACCAAACGCTTCGCGACGATCTCAAATTAGTGTAACGAATATTTGGTAACTCCAACCATATATTTTGCCATTTGCTGAAACTGAGCCACAACATTCACCTCAGAGGTAATTGCTTGCAATTAAATGATCAACATAGCCGTTTAAGGTATGGACGGAATTACTTTTCTCTTCGGATTTGCTAACCGTGCAACGCATTCCCAGACTCCGTCTTCTCCTGCCCACATTTGGATATTTTCAAAATAGAAATAGATGTTGATCATAGCTCCTAACCCTTCGCTACGCAAATTAGGCCGTTTTGGATTATTCCAGTCATGCCCCTCTACAGCAGTTATGTGTCGTATGGACCCAAGGATACAGCGTTTAAGTGAGCATCTATATTTTACTATGCTCAAGGTTTACATCATAGACAACTGCACGGCACGTATGCCTGCATGCTTACACTTGCTTTTTATTTTGCACGGACGTTGTTTATCAAAGCATTCGTTTCGGTTGACGCTCAGTAGATGAGTCACACGTATTTTGACATCATCGCATTGACTCCAACCATCCTAAGGGGCTTGTCAAGCGCTTGCATTTGCCGTGATAAAGTATTGCACATTATTCCTTTTCCAACTCTGATAGTTGACAGGAAAATTCGTGCAATTAGAAGGATATTTGTGGCGGCTAAGTGATATATGGTAGATTTGACAAATGCACATGCTCTCCAAGCGTTGACGCTAAGCTTGATAGTATTTCAGAATCCCATCTATGCGATGTCACGGAACTTAGATCAAATGTCGTTACACAGTACGACACGGACATTACACGTCAACTGGTAGTTGAAGATATAGTGACTGTCATCAGTCTTGGTCCTCGCTTTTCCAACAAGCTTTACGCGGATGAGTTCGGAAATATACCGTCAAGAAAACTGATGATAATAACAGTTGACAGGATTCTAGCTTTAGGGAGCTGCAAGTGTCCCCAACAGACTGCATGACAATGGTGTGCAGAGCGAGGATTTATGGATACATCACAAAAAGTGGTTGCAATTTCAGTGAGCTAGTTTTCATACTTCAATAATGAACAGAAAGTCGGGATTAAAGGTTGTGCCGAAGTTTAATAGCATGAAAACAGGGGTGCGATTCAGACCGTCGTTGGTGAAGTTTCGAAGTACCTAGCCCGCTTTCGTCATCACGAACAAATGGGTAATCTTAAAGTATTTTCGATATTTAACAATGGTACGGACCAAAAAGATATAGCCCTGGAATTGTCCGCTGAAGCTTATATTGATCCTTTTATTTTTGATGCTTTTTAGCTTACTGGCGATGTATGAATAACGGTATATTTTGCACTTTGTTGGTCAGTCGCATTTCACCAGAGTTTGTCCTTGAATGAATTCAGCATTAAAACCGCCGAGCGAAGCACACGGTTTAATGTTTACCTGTTATAACTGCATCCGCATCACAGTCATTAGATTGGCTCATAAGTAATGAACTTTTAAATTGGGAAACACTCATGGAACGCTTTAAATCTATTTAAGTGTGAATGCGCTCCATGACATCTTGGATAGGATCACCCAGCTGTCAACACGTTGTGTGATGAGATTATGCAAGCAGAAGAAAAGTACGGATGGCAAGCACTTGGATTTCGCAGTCGATGGCTTCCAGTGGAGAAATAGCGCTGCGCGCAGATTGAAAAGGAGATTCTTGTCGTTGTCTAGGCGATAGAGCGATTCAATCATTGCAATATGAGAAGGAGACAACCGTGTATATTGACCAACAATTGCTCATATCATTCGCTAGCAAACAGTTAAATAGTGTCACTTCTTCACCGTGGACCACCACAATGACTATTTCCAGATCGATCTAATTGCCGTTGCAACCAAACAATCAGTCATCAACAAGCTTAGTTGTCAGTCCACCAGCCATGGAAAACCGGAGGAACCAATCTCGTACTGTGGTCCGCAATTTACAATTGCTGCGTTTCACACTTTTACCAACATACGGAAAGTTACGAATAGACAAAATAGTCCTTATCCTCGCCAGTCTAACATAAAGCGGAGAAGCAGTAAAACAAGCCAACAAGCTGTTTTCGACGGAAAGCTCTACTCATGACGATAATTTATGACGCTGTTGAAAATTGGTAAAACGCTATCACCGTACATCGATCGCAGTCCAGTTCAATCCATCCAACAGAAGGAAACGTGCACTAACGCCTGCAGCGGCTAAAATATGAAACGCGGTCTTGCTGTCGCACGAAGAACTACAAAGAAATTTAAGAAGATTAATGACTGATCCGAAATTGTATTACGACAGGATACCCGGGTGCTAATTTAGCAATCAGGAAATGAGGATGTGTGAAACAATAACTAACGGGTATCAACCAGCGATAGAGGAAAGATGGGCTGACTGCAATGGTCGGAGAAAGCTGTTCTGAATCCACTACTGGAGGGAAGATAAACAACAAGAACCGAGTGCAGCTGAGTCAACGCTCGGAGTGAGGTGAAC